>CM040453.1:21294936-21391025 GCA_022749755.1 Azadirachta indica | reverse complement strand
TTAGCATTTATAAAATGCTATCAAATACAAGTTGTAATGTAAAGAAAATGCTACTATTACAATTTAAGAAGCCAAACAAGGTAGCATTGTTGATGAGAACCATTAAGAATGAACCAATAAAGCTTTAAGCACAATTCAAGGTGCAAGAAACGAAGGATTAGGCTTCGAGAAAAGATAAGGACTTGGAACATTATTTAAGCTATTGGACAACGAAATAAAGAGTTGGGTTGAATGCATAACAAGAATTCAAGTGGGTTGCATGAAGAAGAATAAAGTAACCCCTGCACTACTAAATCCTAATGTCGTATGGCTAATTTGGGCTTTGAAAATTCCTTGTTTGCTTCGCTTATTTACCTTATATAAAGTTAGTTTCCTAGTTCGTTAAGGATTGTTATTTCCAAGTTAAACTAAAACTCTATTATTTCTAATTAGATTAGGATTCTTGTTTTGCTAATTAAGCTAGGATTCTTAATCCTACTTAATTTAGGATTCTTATTCCCATTTAATTTAAGCTTTAGATTAGCCTATATATATATATATATGGGACTGCCATTGTTTCAGAATTAAGAACATTAATTTTTTTTTAATGAGTGTGTTATTATGTTTATTCTTTCATTCTCGAAAGAACTCTTGAGCTTATTAAGTTTATTCTTGTGGCATTCAAACAATTAGACTCATCACCTTAATTTTTGAGTAGTTCTTAAGATTTTTGGTGTAACATCTTCAAATAATCGTAGTTCTTGGTTTTTATTTTACTATGTAACAGGTCAAGACTCAAGAAATGAGCGTTTTGAAGATCTTAGGATTTGATATCATGTTTGATGTTGGCTTTTGTCACATCATTGGCAAGATTCATATCTATTATAGCATTTTACTAATTCTATCTTATTCTTATGAAAAGTATAACACATTTTATAGCTATTAATATATATTTATATAGTACTTTGTTAATTTCCAATGTTCTTTAATGTTATATATTTAATTGTAAATCTCAAATGTAAATGAATGTGGGAAATAATTTCCCATTATTACAATAAAAGAATAAAAAATATGCATAATACAAGATTTTCAAAAATGCCTATAATCAAGGCACTATAGTCGTAAAAAAATAAATTTACAATCATAAACAGTAATTTGACAATACCAAACAACAAAAAGAGAAGAAAAATATATGGCTCCCAACATTAGTAACTGTTATAAGCCTTCATAAAAATTCTGCAAACTTCGTTGGACAAAAGTCTCCAACCGCATGAAACAAACCAATATTCATGATAATATGAAAAGCTTAGTTACACCACACCAATTTTGCAACATGTACGTGGTAACAACAAACACGTTTCAGCAACAATGCCACATCATCTTTGCAATAGAGGCCTATAGCAAAATGCACATGGTAGCAACTCATAAAATCTGGAATAACCTAATCCAATAAAAAATTTAGATATTTGTTTTGCTCCCACAAATAACAATATTACCATATGCCATGAATTTTATTTGCTAACATTATTATTTGCAATATATTGTCTCAAAACATAAATTATTAAAAAAAAAAAATTGAATAACACTAAGGAAGTTGAAATATAATTGCCTGAGCTTTCTCACTATAAATTTTTTAACTCTACAAAATAACAAATTAAATTCAATTATGCCAACAAATTCAGGCTACTAATACAAACTAAATAATAGTATAAGGAACTATAAAGGGAGTAGGAAATAAATAATTCAAAAAGTAAACAAACCTTGTTTGCATTTGAGCTTTAAGTGCCACCATTCACTGTCAAAGTCACTGCAACGCAAATATTTTATCTTTGTAAGTAAAGCTTTTCTTATGTTTAATAATTTTTAACAATTGAAAGCTAAATAATGATAGCCCAATCATTGCCATATAGCCTTTTGCTTCACCAAAATAATAAATCTCATAACATAAACATGTGAGCTATAGGCAAAATACAATAACTAAATGAATAAAGATGGAGCATAAGCAACAACAAAGACTTATTTGAACTTTTTATTTAGTAAATAGAACAAATATATATGTGTGTGTGTGTGTAGGTAGGTACGTTCTTGACAAATGCTTGGACTCAAAATATCAGCTTTTAACGAACAAATAAATTTAATAAAAAGTTCAAAACAAAGAGAATTTTTATTCATACATACCATACAAGCATATGCAAGAGCAAGACATAAAAAAAAAAAAAAAGGACCTTCTCTTGATCATTTAATTATCTAATTATTGATGAAATCAAAAACATTTCATCACTAGTTCTCTTCAGGGCATTTAGGAGCAGAGCAACTCTCCCATTTAAACTCGGTAATTTGAACTCTAAAGTCGTAGATCATTCCAAGTTTCTAGTTAGCAGGATCAGTGTTTTTTGCAAAAATATACACCCAATCGAATTCCTTATTTATCACCCCAAATTCAAATATCAGTAGATAATTTGGAACATCGTTTGTGGCCCAAACTGCGCTATGATTTCTTTTCAACAAAACATCATAGAAACCAGTAATATGCAAGAAACAGAAAACAAATAAAATACAGCATATAATAAAAATTCATCTCAACAAATATATAATCAAGTATACATAATTTCTTACTTAATGGTATGCAAATTTTTAGACCTCAAGAAAACTGATATATCATATTTCAGTTTGACCACCATGGTACAACACTTTTAATTGCTAAGTAACTGAGTTTTAGGTCGATTCTTCCACACACAGAGACAAGTTCTTATTGTTGAAGAAATCACAAGGATACCTACAAAATCAAACCACCCAGAAGACCAATTACATATTTACTTTGATTTATTAATTACATATATATTTTCATTTACCAAGTTGATATACATACATATTATATATATATATATACATACATACATATATATATATATATATATATATAACAAGACAAGCTGAAGTTTATTATCAACAGCAACCAGCACTAGTAGTGACCATTAGCAACATTTAGGAATGCAAGAAATGACAATAAAGCAGCACACTTAATATAAGTAAATAAATTAACTATAAACATATTCATAATATTCCTTCTATACAGTGTCCTTTTCGCACTAATTTATTAGTTTAATTTTCTTTATTTAATATCCATTGCAGACTTTCAACAAACACATTGTGACATTTGAGAAACATAATATATATTTATGTAACATCAAACAATTGCAAAACACATAAAGCACTTTACTTTCTTTTTTTCGTATAAATTGAATGATTTGTAATTAAGATCACAAGTTGATTTGCAACAAAGTTCAATAATTTATCACAAAACATACAAACTCACAAAATCAATTTGTAGTGTCGGTTCTTTCTACAATTGATATTCTATGCCTAAATTTTCTTGAAAATAACTCAAATTCATTTAAAAACAAACCTTATCAAATTTGACCTAGAGTCATCATAACAATTCTCTGCCATAATTTTTTGCAAAATCCTACGGTGAGACAATTTGAGATTCAATTGTTGTGTTTATTGACTTGTTATGCTTTAGATTTTTCATGCTTTAGATTTACCAGCTGGTTAGGGTTTTGATTTAGGGCTTCAACAATGCTTTGTATAAAAGAAAGGATTAGGATGGATAGATAATTTTTTCAATCTGATTAATGGGAGAAGCAAATGGCTTGGGGTAATTAGAATTATATTTCCTAATTGAAAGAGAAAAGGAATCCGTGGGAGAAGAAAGTGGCTTGTTATTGTGTAGTTGTGTTTTAAAGAAAATACCCGTTCATGTGAAAATATTAATAAAAACAAAAATTTTGCTACTTCTCATTTTTGTGGTTTCATAAATTTTTCCTACTAAAAATTTATGTTTATTTTGTATCATTTTTCCAAGTGCCGCTAAATAAAAATTATTTGATAGTATTTTTTTTAATGCCATGTTAGGTAATGTTATATATAACATTAATAAAAATGCTACTAATTAAACCTAAAATGCAATTGAATTAATTAATGTCACTTCTTTATCATTCAATTGTAGCATTTTCTAGTAAAAGTCATATTTGTTGTAGTGAAATGAATTTAAAGGAAATTGAAAAGTTTAAGAAACAAGCCTTCGACCACATTTGAGATTCTCTTAAAAATTTACTAGATGTCAAAAGAATTTGAAGCTACCTCTTTGCTCTCAAAAATATATTTGATAAAAGTGGCATTGATTATAAGCCACACTCTAAACAAAAATTTTATAAAACCTATTTTGTGAAACTTTCTCCTAGAGTTGAAACAAATCCTACGTGTACTAATTGTAACATATATAGACACCTAAGTCATAAATGTCCAATCAAAATGAATGCATTTGGTTATAACATGAAATAGGTTCCAAAAGGAACCAATGCTAACACTGAAGGATCTAAGAAAATTTAGGTACCTAAAAATTCAGTGTAACTTATTTTATTTTATTTTTTTTTTGTAGGCAAAAAGAGCAAGAGATGGTTTCTCCATAGCAATCAAGACACATGATGCTAGACATTTTCTCTTCTTTTAAGCTTCACTAACAATAAAGATGGAGGACATGTCCCATTTGGAGACAATGCTAAAGGGAAGATCATAGGCTCCAGAAATATAGGTAATAGAGGTACCACTTTAATTAAGAATGTTTTGTTAGTTAGTAACTTGAAACATAATCTCCTTAGTGTTAGTCAATTATGTGATAAAGGGTACAAAATTATCTTTGAACCTACATGCTGCATAATCAAAATATGAATGATAATAGCATAGTGTTTTCAAGTGTTAGACGTGGCAATGTCTACATCATTCACATTGAATGTGCATTGATTGGCAATAATTGCTTGTTAGTATTGCATGAAAGTAGTTGGCTATGGTATAGAAGGTTCGGTCATGTAAGCATGGATTTGATTTCAAAAATTACTAAAAGGGATCTAGTGAATGGCCTTCCTCAAATTGATTTTGTTAAAGACAAAGGTTGTGATACTTGTCAACTTGGAAAACAAGTGAAAAGTTCCTTTAAATCTAAAATGTATATATCTACTTCAAAACCTTTGGAACTTCTGCACATGGATTTGTTTGGACCATCAAGAATTGCAAGTCTTGGTGGAAAATACTATGCTCTTGTAATTGTCAATGATTTTTCAAGATTTGGGTTTTATTTTTTAGCAACAAAAGATGAGATTATTCATGCTCTTGTCAAATTTTCAATAATGTTCAAAATAAGAAAGAAACCAAAATTGTATGCATTTGTAGTGATCATGGCAATGAATTTGAAAATCTTGTCTTTGAGAAATTTTATGATGAACTTGGTATTGTATATCAATTTTCATCTTCTAGAACTTCTCAACAAAATGACAAGGTTGAGAAAAAGATTAAGTCTATTCAAGAAACAACTAGGACTATATTATAAGAGAATTCCTTACCCTAATATTTTTGGGCCAAAGCCATTAACATCGCTTGTTATATTTTAAATCGGTTACTAATTAAACCTATTCTCAACAAAACTCCCTATGAACTTTGGAATGGCTAGAAACCCAAAACCAATTATTTTAGAGATTTTGGTTCAAATTGTTTTATTTTAAACACCAAAGATAACTTAGGTAAATTTTATTCAAAATCTGATATTGGAATTTTCCTTGGCTATTCTTTGACAAGCAAAGCTTATAGAATGTTTAACAAATGCATATTAGTTGTTAAGGGATCCATGCATGTTACTTTTGATGAATGTAACATTTTCTTTATAAAGAAAGTCATTGTTTATGATAATATTGATAAGGAAATTAACAACATGCAACCTGAGGAGTCAAACAAAGATAAAACCAAAAACTTTGTTGAACAAAGAGAAGAAGAAGCTTTGACTAATGAATAAGTATCAAAAATTGAAGAACAAGCTGTTTACTCACTTCCTAAGGAATGAAGGTATTCAAAATCTCATCGCATGATTTAATAATTGGTGGTTCGTCTCAAGGCTTTAAAATTGGGGCATCAATTGGAAACATTTGTAATGAAAGATGAAAATTGGATGAAAATTGAGCCTCAAACTTTTCTTGAAGATGAAAATGATGAAAATTGGATAATGGCCATTCAAGAAGAGTTAAATCAATTTGAGAGAAATAAAGTATAGATCGAAATATCAATCCATCATTGGAATTAATTAGGTATTTAGAAACAAGATGGATGAATCCAATATGGTTGTTAAGAACAAGGCTAGATTAGTGGCCAAAGGATACAACCAAAAAGAAGGAATTGATTTTGATAAGACATTTGCACCTGTAGCTAGATTAGAATTTGTTAGAATGTTGCTTGCATTTGCATGTTATAAGGAATTCATTTTGTATCAAATGGATGTTAAAAATATATTTTTAAATAGATACATTATGTAGGAAGTTTATGTTAAATAACCTCTTGGTTTTGAAAATGATTTTTCCCAAACTAAGTGTATAAATTAACTAAAGCCTTATAATAGTTTAAAACAAGCCCCTTGAGCTTAGCATGAAAGACTTAGTAAATTTCTATTGAAAAAAGGTTTCAGCATGGGGAAGGTAGACACCACATTATTCATCAAGCATAAAGGGCATGATTTACTTATTGTTCAAATCTATGTTGATGACATTATATTCATTGCTACTAATGAATCTTTATGTAAAGAGTTTTCAAATTGCATGAGAAACGAGTTTAAAATAAGCATGATGGGAGAATTAAAGTTCTTCCTTGGTCTTCAAATCCAGTAACTCAAGGAAGGAATCTTCATTAATCAATCCAAGTACATCAAAGATCTACTTGAACGATTTTGGTTAGGACTAAAAAAAGAGTACGACAACTCCAATAAGTTCAACACTCAAGCTTGACAAAGACGAAAAAGGAACCAATGTGCATATAAAGAAATATAAAGGTATAATCGAATCCTTATTATATTTATTTGCAAGCAAACCTGATATCATGTTTAGTGTATGCTTATATGCACATTTTCTTGTCCTATGGAATTTTATTTAGTTATAATTAAGCGTATTTTAAATATTTGCATGGTATTATGGATTTAGGCTTATAGTATCCTAGAGGCTCAAATTTTAATTTATTAGCTATTTTGATGCAAACTTTGCAAGTAGCAAAGTCAATAAGAAAAGCACTAGTGGTACGTGTCATTTTCTAGGAAATTCATTAGTCTCTTGGTTTAGCAAGAAACAAAATTATGTTGCAATTTTAACGGTCAAAGCATAATACATTACCATTAGTAGTTATTGTGTACAAACATTATGGATGCAACACACACCTAGAGATTATGGCATTATACTAGATCATTCTCCAATTACGTGTGACAATACAAGTGCCATAAATCTGTTCAAGAATTTTATTCGTCACTCTAGAGCCAAATGCATTGAGATTTAACGTCATTTCCTTGAAGACCATGATCGAAAAAAGGACATCTCTATGGAATCAGTTCCTATGGAGAATTAGCATGAAAATATTCTCACTAAAGCTCTTGGAGAAAATAGATTTACAACTATTAGGCATGAACTTAGGATATTGAGAATCACACATTGAGGTATACATTCATTTGATGATACATGTAACCTTGAATGCTCTATTTTATATATTTTCATCATGATACTTTAATGTTCATTTTGTCAAACTGTATAATGTATGTTCTTCATGTATTCTCTTGCTATATCCAAAGTTGTGCATGCATGTTTTTGTAAGACATATTTGATGACTAGTATAACATATAACGGTATGCCGAGGCAACAATCAATTCATGATTGATATTTCACTTCATTTTGGCCAAATATGAAAAACCTTAGAAAAACCCAAATGAACCTAAGATAGACGACCACGGCACCCGGATCACTCGATCGATCCAAAAACAAGATCCAGAACCAGAACTTGTTTCTAAATTGATTAACTAACTTAGTTGGTTTGGTCAACCGAATCATGTGAGTCGATCGACCGACTTGCTAGAAAAACTAAACCTATATATATAAGTTGGTTCCACCGATTCTTCATTCTATCTTGCTCCCTATCTCTCTAAACGCTGCATTATTTTACACTTCCAAGCATTCTTACTCTATAAACACTCATTTTCTAGCCAAAAGTTAGCTGAATTCTTTTCAAAATTCATATCTCATCTTCCTAAAAACACTTTTCCCTCAATAAATTCATTCATTTCTCTTTAAAATAAAGAAATCCCTAAATCAAACTATAACCCTCACTTTTTATAAATCTTGATTTTGGACATCCAATTGCATCTTCAATGGCTAGCTCATCAAAAAGGAGAAAAAGTATGTCTTAAATTGTGCAATAGAGTGACACAAGGTATAATACACCCTTATTTGAGTCTTTAGTTGTATCTAAGAATTTTGAGAAAAAGTTTGCTTATAGGCCTATAAGTTCGAGTCGATTGATTGATCATAAAGTGTTAGAGACATTTAATCTTAAGGAATATTTTGATTATCAACATTAGGAAGAAAAATCTTATGTGTGTAATCAAATAGATGGGAAAAAATTGTACACACTTCATTCACTTTAAAGCATATATATATATATATACATAAGTATGAGTCCTAACCGATCCTATTTTAGGGAGGAAATCATTCTTATACTCCTCTTATAATCAAGCTACAAAAGACTTTCTTAATTATATAAGATTTCCTAACTATAAGCTGTAACATTCCCCTTCAAGCTGGACCATAAATGTTAATCATGCCCACCTTGTTACAAAGATAATCAACTCGAGCTCTATTTAGAGCTTTTGTAAAAATATCTCCCAATTGTTCTCCAGTCTTCACATCTCCTATAGAAACCAAGCCTTGCTATATTTTCTCACGAACAAAATGGCAATTAACTTTAATGTGCTTAGCTCGTTCATGAAATACAGGATTAGAAGCAATATGAAGAGCAGCTTGATTGTCACACCATAACTTAGCTGTTATTAAAATTTTAAAGTCTAATTCAGTTAGAAGCTAATGTATCCACATTATTTCACACATAAATTATGACATCGCTCTGTATTCCAATTCCGCACTCGAAAGCGAAACTACATTTTGCTTCTTACTCTTCCACGAGACTAAGTTTCATCTAACAAAGACACAATATCTTGAAATAGATCTTCGATCTTCCTTGGATGCTACCCAATTAGCATGTCAAAAAAATTTGATCTTAGTATGGCCATGATCTTTATACAAGATTCCTCGTCTAGGTGCTCCTTTTAAATAGCACAAAATCTATTCTACGGTTGCCCAATGGTCAACTATTGGAGAAGACATATATTAACTTACAACACTAACTGAATATACAATGTATAGCCGAGTCACTGTAAGATAATTCAACTTTCTAACCAATCTTCTGTATCTCTTAAGATCTTTAAACAATTCACCTTCTTTTGTAAGTTGCAAATTAGGTATAATTGGAGTACTACATGGTTTAGCACTTAATTTTCCTGTCTCAGATAACAAGTCAACCACATATTTTCTTTGAGATAAGAGGATCCCTGTCTTACTTCTTACTACCTCAACACCGAAGAAGTATTTTAGCATCCCTAGATCTTTTCTATGAAACTGGCTGTGAAAAAAGGATTTAAAGGAAGAAATACTTAAAGCATCACTCCCAGTAAGGACGATATCATCCACATATACAACTAGCAGAATGATGCCACCTTCAGACTGTTTATAAAAGACAAAATAATCAGATTTGCCCTTTTTCATTCCAAACCTCTCAACTGCTTGACTAAATTTTCCAAACCAAGCATGTGGACTATGTTTCAAACCATACAGAGACTTATAAAGACAATAAACTTTCCCATACTCCCCCTAAGCAACGAAATCAAAAGGTTGCTCCATATAAACTTTCTCTTAAAGATCTCTGTAAAGAAAAGCATTCTTGATGTCTAACTGATGCAAAGGCCGATTATGAATGGCTACCATAGAAATAAATAATCTGATAGATGTTAACTTAGCAACAGGATAAAAGGTGTCAAAATAATCAATTCCATAAGTTTGAGCATATCCTTTAGCTATAAGAATGGCTTTTAATCGAGCAACTGACCCATCATTTACTTTGATTGCAAAAACCCATTTGCATCCAATAGCCTTCTTCCCTGCAGGTAAATTTTTACTAAGTCCCAAGTACCATTGTCATCTAGAGCATTCATCTCCTTTATCGTAGCATTATACCATCCAGGATGAGATAGGGCTTCATAAATAGTCTTGGGAATAAATATAGAGTCAAGAGATGCAATAAAAGAAAAATTAGAGGATGACAAATGGTTATAAGACACAAAGGAAGAAACAGGGTAAGTACACTTGCATTTACCTTTTCGAAGAGCAATAAAAAAATCATCACTAGATGCTGGATCTGACGGTGAAGGATTTACTTCAAGACATGTAACGGGAGGATTTTGTCATCTAGAATACACCTGATTGATGGGTGGCCCAATAGTAGTAGACACAGAAGAATCAAAAATAGGAGACGAGATAGTATATATCAATACATCATCATCCTCCCCCTGACTTATATGTGTAGAAGATGGACAAAAAGGTCTATCTTCTAGAAAAGTAACATCAACTAACACAAGGTACCTATTAAAACTGGGGCAATAACATCTATAACCCTTTTGAATGCAAGAGTAGCCAAGAAAAATATACTTCAAAGATTTAGGATCTAGTTTCGTGATCTGAGGGCGAACATCTCAAACAAAACATGTACAAACAAATATCCTAGCTTTAATGGAAAGGCATGCAGTTAATCAAAAAACAAGCCATTGAAGCTGTATCAGTCCAAAAATGTTTTGGAACATGCATATGAAATAATAAAGCTCTTACAGTTTCAAGTAGGTGTCTATTTTTTCTTTCTTCAACTCTATTTTGAGATAGTGTACCTACACAAGTTTGATGAAGAATTTCATGCTTAATCATGTAAGATTTAAAAGTTTCTGACAACTACTCTTTAGCATTATCACTCCTTAGTATTTGAACAGGAACATTAAACTAGGTTTTAATTTTAGCACAAAACGTACAAAAATAATAAAACAATTTAGAATGATTTTTGATTAAATATAACCAAGTTATACAAGACTAATCATCAACAAAAGTAACAAAGTATTTAAATCCAGTTTTAGACACAATTGGACAAGAACCCCAAATATCTGAATGAACTAACTCAAAAGGAGCACTAGCCTGTTTATTGACTCTAGGACTTAAACTAAGACAATGATGTTTGACAAACTGACAAGGCTTACAGTCTAAGGAAGATAAACTATGAAATTAAGGACACATTTTTTTCAACAAAGGAAGAGAAGAATGGCCTAATCGATAATGTGCTTTAAACAGAGTTACTACTCCAGAACACGCTATGGATTTTGGTACTTGTTTATCAAGAATGTAGAGACCTCCATATTCATGTCCTTTACCAATAATCTTCTTCGTCATAAGATCTTAAAATAAGCAATAATCAGGGTAGAATGAGACACAACAATTAAGAGAATGAGTGAGTTTGCTTACAAAAATTAGATTAAAAGAAAATTTAGGTATACTCAAAACAGATGTCAAAGGAAGTGATAGAGTGAGGTTAATTGTGCTAGACCTAAGAATTGAAGATGTTGACCCATCTGTTAAAGTGACAGTAGAAAGAGATGTATATGATTGAAAAGTAGAAAATAGACTGGAATTACTTGTCATATGATCTATGTCACTAAAATCTATGACCCACTTGGAAGATGAGGAAACAAGACATGCATTTGGTTTACCTGAGTCGACAATAGCAGCGACAAGAGTAAATGAAGACTTTAATAATTCTTGGTATTGTTGGAATTTGGTAAATTCATCTGCAAAGATTAGAACAGACTTCTCAGATGTATCACGAGTAGATGCAACATAAGCAGACTAAGTTCTTTCGATTTTATTTAGCAATTTTCTATAGTACATTTTAGATGTCCAGGCTTATGACAATAGCAACATACAATCCCTCCTAAGCCCTATCTCTGAGTATTAGAATTACCATAAGAATTGCTTAATCCCGTTCCTCTACTATTTTTTATTGTGGTTGTCCAAGTTCATATTCGTTACTCTAACTAGCAAGAGCACTATTAAGCTGAACGGGTGATGGAACAGACTGGGAATTTTCTATACAGAGTACCCTATTGAATGCCTCCTGTAAAGAGGAGATCTTAGAACTAGAGAGAATTTAAGATTTAGCAGTCTCAAATTCATACAGAAGACTAGCCAAAAAACTCATGACAGCTATCTTTCGTTGTTGAGCTTGTTGAACTTTTACATCTGGGCTAAATGGTAACAACATATTAAGCTCCTCATAAGTTTTTTTAAATCCATGAAATAGCTCGTGAGAGATTGCTCTTGCTTTTCTACGCGATAAAAGGTTTATACATATGGTTAATATTCCCTCTCCCGAAGTAAACGAAATCTAAATATTCCAGTAATTCCTTTACAAATTCAAATGATTAATTAAGCCAACTACCTCATTATCAATGGAGTTCTTTATTTGCAAGAATAACTAAGAATCTTCCGTTAACCAAGTCTACTTTGAATCATTTTTGGGTCGATCATTAGTCATATGGTGGTCCATATCAACACTTTGTAAATAAAGTCTAACTGTTTTACTCCAATCATAATAATTAGAACCATTAAGCTTATGTTATGTGATTTTTTACATCACTAGAACAACATCAAACATTACTACAGAATTTTTTTAGTCATAATGCCAATTACATGGAAAACACAGAGAATCAAGGTTTAAAATTAGAGTACTTAAACTTGTCTCAAAGAAGATGCTACACCCGTATGGATGCTGACTTAACCAAGCATACAAAGGTGATGCACATTGATTGGCAGACGATGGTTCTTCTTGGACGGGCGATGAGAACAAAAAGTTGCTCCAAAATGATGACCCAAAAACTCCCACAATTACTGTTTACTTAAGACAGAAAAAAAAAAGGGAAGGGGGGGGGGGTGGAAGGGGTTGGTGGTGGGGACAAACACAAACCAGACCAGGTTACTCTGATACCATGTAATCAGATAAACGGGAGAAAAAATTGTACACACTTCATTTACTATAAAGCACATATATAGATAGATATATATATATATATACATAAGTGTGAGTCTTAACCTAGGAAGGATCCTATTCTAAGAAGGAAATCATTCATAAACTCCTCCTATAGTCATGCTACACAAGACTTTCCTAAGTATATTAAATTTCCTAACTACAAGCCATAACAATGAGAAATCAAGGCTAATTTCATCCAAAGTCAAAGGAATAGACATAAGTTTAGATTGTGATTCTCTAAGCAATGTCCCTAAGGTTCCAAATTTTGGGTATGAATTTAATGGTTTTAATCATTTTTGTGATCACATCGAGAAGCTGATAGAGAAGATATTTTATGTTGTAGGCAATAAGGAATTAAAACCAGGAAAAGGATATACTAATCAATCCCTTAAGCCCTCTTTGAAGAGCAAGATTTTATTACATCTTATCTCAATTATTATACTTCCAATGGTGGGACATTTGGTGAATGTTGGTTATATGAAATAAGTTTATCATTTGTTGCCTCCTTGATCGTAGTTAGGTAAATTTGACTACTTAGTCCTTCATAACTTGCCTAGGATTGCTAGACATCCAAAAGTACTCTTCATTATAGACAATTTATTAGCATTATCTTTAAATACTTTGTACCATTTGAAGGCAAGAAGATTGTTAAAATACCCAAAACTAATATCTTTGACCTCATTGTATTGGAAGAATTGGGTATAAAAGAACTCATGATGGAAGTTGGGTTCAAAAATCCATGCCTCGTATATCAATAGGTAGAATCCATAATGATAGTGTAAATGAAGAGGCTGATGAGGCAATCTTAGATAATATGTTGATAGCATCCTTTAAAAACCAACTTGACATGATGTGGACTGAGGTGGACACTATAATTAGTGGAGTTGAGCATTCCATTGCCGTGATGCAAATCAATATTGCCCAAATTCTACAATACCTTTGGCATCACTCTTCATGATCCAGACCATCTAATCCTTGAAGTTTGGAGACACATTATGTTTTCATTTCATTTTCTTTCTTGATCTATTTTTATATTTTGTTTTGGACCATATTATTGTCATTTGAAATCATATCATTTTCTTCTTGGCCTTGTTATGCACTTATTATTTGCATTATATGGAGTTGACTTGGCTATTAAATGGTTATTATGCTTTATAGTTTTCTTTGATTGCACTTAAGTTTAATGATGAATGGTTATCCTTCTTTATAAATCTTTTTTATTTAGTTTTATTTATTTTGATGCTGCCAAAGAGAGAGAAAAAAATATGAACTTATAGTGTGATTATTTGAAGCTTGAATCTATAAAGCACTTGAATAACATTATTTGGATGTGTAGTGAAGTGAAGCTGTGAAGTGAGCAAGATATAGAAGTGCCTTTGTTATGTTTGTGCTTGAAGTATTTTTTTGTAGGGGTAGCCTTTGCTCAAATTCATCAAGAGAACTTTTTTAAAGAAAACTCTTAAATGGTTCACATACTTTGTCATCATCAAAAAGAGGGAGATTGTTGACCTTAGGGCATATAAACCCACCTTGATAATCACAAACAACGCCATCCAATCCGAGATGTCAAAAATAGAATAAAGCTCAAAATAAAGTTTCAAGACACAATTGTGATATTTTATTATACATTTGAAATTGTATACTTGTGTATGAATGTGCACATGATGATTTTGTTTAGCTCAAGAAATTTTTTAAAATACACGTTTAAAATTTTAAAATGAACCAAAATACAAGATTTTTGAAATCTGACATAAGGAACAAAATGCAAACTTTCAAAGTTGCAAAAAACTAGATTATTGTCCATGATTGGTTTTCTTACTAAACCAAACTAAACTGATTAGACCAAATAGATTGGTTTAGACTAAACTGAACTATTTAGATCGAACCAAACCAGTTAGTTAATCGAACCTAAGGCGGAAAGCCTTCTCGAGTGAGTTAATCAAATCGAACCAATCAGTTAATCGAATTTCTGCACTTTGACTTCCCTCTTCAATTTAAAGATCTAGACGACCAATATGACCATTCCGATTGACTTAACTTCGTAAAACCTTCAAATTTTAAGTTCCCAATATCTAGTAACGAGTAGTATTTGAAAATAATATATATTAGGGACTTGATACACTGTTTACAATTTCTTACAACATATCCTAGAGGAATATTGAGTGATTTCAACATCAAATTACTCACTCTTGAGCTACAACATCAATTTGGATCTCCGAGAACACTTAATTTCCACACCTACTCTTAAGGAGATCAAATTTGTAAATTGTTCATTACTTATTCTCTTTATTTTTCATTGTAAAAAAGTGAAAGAAGTGGGTTTTTTACTTAGTTGAGTAAATTTCGGTGTGCCACACTTTTGAAAGTTATAGGATACCTAAAATCTTAGGTTGTAATTGTTAAGTCTTGTGGTTTCAAGGCTTGTGGTTAGTGAATACTTATAGTGAAGTTAAAAGTAGTGGATGTAGGATGGGTTGTTGCCAAACCATTATAAATCTTGTGTTAATTATCTTATCCCTTGCTTATTTATATTTGTGTTAGAATTGATATTGTAATTGGTTGAAACTAAAACCGAATTAATATTTTATTTAATAAATTAGATAATTTTTCAAATCCAATTTATCTAATTATATCAAAATCTTTATTCCGAAATAAAAAAAATTTCCAACCAGTTATCGGAACTTCATTTAAAAAAGTTAAGTTATATCTTGAAAATATTTAATTCAATTAAATATAATCCAACATTAATATATGAAACAACAATTTCTCATTTCATCTAAATCTACAAACCCATAAAATTAAGTACACGTATCCAACTGTTAAACAACTTCATTCCCAATCCTAAGCACCTCGTAATCGCCAGAGCATCAACAAAAATCTTATCATTGTTATACAGTCAGAAAAAAGATTCCCAGTATCCAACTATTAGACCCAAAACAATAGCCAAAAACATAGCCAAAAATACCTCCATTAAAGGACATAATCCTGAGCATCAACAAATACCCGAATGTTGAGTTTCCACAAACAACAATATCCATCTTGAACTCAAATTCTCAATTGAAAAATAACCAAGTGTTTATTTATGAGAAAATCTGGGAGCAATTCTCATATGAAATGTCAATAAGCAACCCAAGAAGAAGAGACTGAAGATGATGGTGATGAAGAGGATTCTTATGATGATGAGTCGAGTTAGCCTCTGTCCTGACATTGTTTAAGTCCAATGTCACAGCTACTGATTTGGAAGCTTGTAGAGAGATTTATTAGATCCCTAATGACATAGTTCTTAGACTTTGTGTTCCAAAAGAAATTCCTAAGTCGTCCTAAGGATGATGAAATAGCTTTTCATGAGGAGCTATTTCATCTTGAGCTTATATTACTGGTTCAGAAGTATTTTGCTCTCCTATTTCACCGTTTTAGAATCCCACCATATCAGTTAACCATCAATAGTTGGCAAATTATAGCTAGCCTTTTCGTCATTTGGGCTAGAATAAATGACTCCCCACAAAACATAGATGTAATCAAATCTATATACCTGTTAAAGAAGAATCCAAAGGTAGTTCTGGCTTTTTTTACCTTTAATCCAGACTCGGGTCAATGAAGTCGGTACTGCCTTTACCTATAATAAAGGCTATAAATAAAAATGGTTCTTCATGAAATGGAATTGGGTTAGTCATTGCGCCTATTTGGGTTATAAAGAAGTATTTCCAACAATTTTAACAAAGCGAGTGAGTTTTACATTTTTTCCTTCTTGGTTAAAAGAGAAATTTTCTTTTGTTGACTCTACGCTAAAATCATATGAAACTCTGATATGACTTTATTTTTTGTGCTTTTGGTAGTCTTAGAAAGGCAAACCTGACCTTTCTAATCTCGCTGAAGAAACAATTGCTGTTGGGAAGGCTACAGTAGATGACTAAAGAGATCTTTTTCACTCGCTAATATCATCATATCAAGACGTAGAGAGTTAATAGCAGCCAAATGCAAAGCCAAAAGGGAAAAATGTAAGTATTTTTTGTATCTTCTCTTTCTCTGAGTTTAATCTTGCACTTCTACACCGAAAAAAGGGCAACCAAGAAACTAGGAAAAGACCCTTCACTTATCTAAAGGCGTTACTCGCTGGTCCCAATTGCATTACTAAGGGTGGATCAAGCTCAAGTCAGAGGAGTTCAAAAAATCCTCTTCCGATGTCAAGAAAAATGCTCTGATCAGGTCTAACATCTCTAAACTGCCTCCTCCACCAAAAGGCAAATACAAAGCCTCGGCAGATGGTTCCCAAAAAGGAAAGGTCTAGACCCAAGCCAGAAGGAGAAACACCCATTCGATGAGATTAAGAGGGAGGGAGACTTTACTGATGAGATCCCTCTGTTCAAGAAGAAGAAGAATGATACCACTAACTCTTAGACTGAATGCTATGAGCTGAAGTCGAGGGAAATTTATAGAGATAATAGGAATTTCTTCAGACACCTCTTACCCTTTATCAACAATATGGGGACTATGATCAAGCATAGCATATCAAAGGATATCGAGAGTAAGCCTGCTAATGATGTGTTGGAGCTAGTCTACAAATGGGTGGCCAAGGTTAGCCTTCTGATCAATCCTAACCTCATTATTAATCAAATTTTGCTAACTTATTCTCTCTCTCTCTTTTTGTTTTTAGATGAGCATGTTGTTTCTCTTCATCTGGATGCGTGATTCATAGGTAATGGTTATCCATGATAAGAGTTCTAAGTGGAATAGTAGGCAGTTTAGAACCCAGATTTTCCCATTAGCCTCTGTCAGTTGTTATTCCTATGATAACTTGAACTGAATTCTATTCCCTAACCCGACCCCAAAGTTTGGAATTAGATGAGTTAGATCATTAGGTATCAATAAGATCTTACCTCAGGGGTTAATATCCTTTAACTTAAGGTGGGTTAAGCCTGACCTCAAGTATTAACATCTGGTCTGAGGTTTCTTTCCTAAACATCAAAAATTTAATTTAAATGTATATAATATACATAAATATGTAAAATTATTTCGAAGTCAAAATTTCTTATGTGTTCAAAATTCACATACTTTTAATCAACGAATACTTATATAATAGTTTAAAAATCTGTTTAATATAATTTTTTTAATAAAATTTTTTTAAGTAGACATTTTTACCCGTAGAAATTTATAAATAAAGTTTTTAACGAAAGTTTATTAATCGTTTATTTGTTACAAATAACTTTTGAAAAAATTTGAATAATTATGTTAATAAAATAAATTTTTAATATTTTATTTTAAATAAATAATGTAAAATTTTTAAAATAAAATAGGACAACTTTATCTTTTAACGAAATTAAAGAAATTCTACTAATAAAAATTTAATTTGAGTCTCTTCCAATAAAAGAAAAATAATTTTTTAATTTTGAAAAGTCCTTATCCAATGCCAACAAATGACATAGAAAAATTATAAAAGGACTTCTTTCTTTAAAAAAGTCATTTTTAAAATAAGTAGTATTTTACTCACTAATCATAGGTTTTAAACTTTCAAACTTGAATATATGCACAATCTTTAAGCTTGGGCGTTGTTTGATGAAATTTTATATTTTTATGTAAAAATATAGAAAATCTTTGTCCAAGGCAATTAACGGCATGAAAATGGGTACCAAAAACACAAAAAAATTAAGGATTAAAATGCAAACAAATAAAAGTTGGGGGAGCATTAAAGGTAGAATGATTGGCGTACATGCATCAAGCACAATGCGCGCACATGCGCCTTGCAACAACCAAACGAGTGGTGCACACGAGCTTCTCTTTATAGCATCACGCACGGGCCCATTTGTAACCCTTGGAATCTCGTGGATGGCTAGATTTGGCGTAGTCATAGGTTTTCATAATTTTCAATCATTAGCCTATCCTATTATTAATATGATGATCTTGTTAAGAAAGTCTTCTAGGATCTCAGTATTCTATATTGTGTTTTTCAATTTTTGTGAATAAATTTAACTATCCTTAATACTCATTTATTTATAATTAGTCATATAATTCATCAAATACTAAATTATTAGTATTAAGTGCAAGAAAAATATAATTCAATAAAAATTAATAACGTTGACAAATTTCAAAATTAATCAAAACATAATTTACTTTGGTTATATCAAAATCCTATAATATAAAAATCTAGGTTAACATATTAATAACTAATAAGTTTATCATGAAATTCATAGTACTAAAAATGATTAAAACAATAAAATTGAAATTAAATTCAAGACAAATATTAGAGTTAAAGAGATAAAACTAGTGATGAATAGGTTTTAACAAGAGTTGAGTTTTTAAAATTTTTAAATTAAGTATTACAATTATGATAAATTGATTTTATCTAGGCACTCAATAATTGAAAAGGTTAGAAAATATGAAAATATAAATATAAACAAATAATCTAATTAAAAAAATAGAAATAAAAAATTGACACTAATAGTGCAAGTGTGCAAAATTCAATACGAAAATGGTCCTAAGACTTCAGATTTCTTAATTAAAGATTAATTCTTAATTTTCGAATTAAACAAAGAAGAATATTTTAGATTTCTAAACATTTATTGATTTGTTCAACGCTAATTAGTTAATTAACAAAGACTTGCTAACAGACAGCACCAATTGAATTGTCATTGCATTATTTGAGCAGATTGCTCTTTACTTGAATTGTGATTGCATTATTTAAGCAACTTGCTCTTTATATATATAAAGCATAATACAAACTAAGAAAGAGAAAGCAAGTAAAACTTTCTATTTTTTTAATATTTTTCTTTCCATATATTGAACATCCTTACAAACTCCACCATCACTTCAGAAATTCGGTAACATGTGGAAACCTAGTGCATCATTCTTGTCACTCTCTGCATATCTGCTCTTATCAAAGCTTTTATCAACCTTCTCTACTCTTCCAAGAGTAACAATTACAGCCTTCCTCCTGGCCCTTCAACCTTTCCCATCATTGGCAACTTTATCTTGGCTCGAAGAAACTTACTTGAACTTGAATCAATCCTCCGACATGTTCACAACAAATTTGGCCCCGTAATCACCCTAGGAATCGGTTCTAGATCCACCATCTTCATCGCTACTCACTCCCCTACTCACCAGGCCTTGATCCGACGTGGGGCTGTTTTCGCCGACCGCCCTCCTCTTGGGGTCGTTGAAAAAGTTGTGAGTAACAAACAGCGTACCATCAACTCTGCCGCTTATGGCCCTACATGGCGCCTTCTGCGGAGAAACCTGACGGAGGAAATTCTTCATCCTTCGCGTGTGAAATCCTACACGCATGCACGCTAGTGGATTTTGTAAATCCTCTTAGATTGTCTCAACTCTCAGGCTAAAACTGCCGATGCAGTTCAGGTTGACGACCATCTTTGATTCACCATGTTTTGCTTGTTAGTATTAATGTGTTTTTGGGGACAAGCTTGACGAGAAGAAGATTAAAGAAGTAGAGGATGTTCAGCGTTTGATGCCGCCGAATATTAGACGATTTAATGTACTGAATTTCTGGCCAAGAGTACAAAGATTGCGTTCCGGAAACTATGCAAGAGTTCTTCCAAATTCCGAAACAACAAGAAGACGTATTGATGCTGCTGATAAGAGAGTGGAGAAGGGTAAAAGAAGATAGAGTAACCAAGCCTGCAAAGGGGGAGGAGTATCTCTTAGCATATGTCGATACCTTGTTTGATTTGCAGCTCCCGCAGGAGAAGAGGAAGCTTGATGAAAAGGAAATTATGAGTTTATGTGCAAAGTTTCTTGGTGCCGGTACTGATAATGCATCCTCAGCATTGCAATGGGTGATGGCAAATTTGGTGAAGTATAAAGCTATTCAAGAAAAAATATTTGCAGAGATTAAAGGGTTATGGAAGACGCAGAAAGAGAGGTAAAAAAAGAGGATCTGCAGAAGATGCCATACTTGAAAGCAGTGATTTTGGAAAGTTTAAGGCGCCATCCTCCTGCGCACTTCGTTGCTCCACATGCTGTGATAGAAGACATAGTTTTTGACGGGTTTTTGTTTCCAAAAAATGCTTCCATAAATTTCGGGTTAGTGGAAATGGGATTGGACTCAAAGGTATGGGATGATTCGATGGCATTTAAGCCTCAAAGGTTTGTAAACAGAGTTAAGTGTTTGATATAAGAGGGAGCCGAGAGATAAAGATGATTCCATTTAGTGCTGGAAGAAGGATTTCTCTTGGACTTGGATTGGCTACTCTTCATTTGGAATATTTTGTTGCAAATTTGATTTGGAATTATCATTGGAAGGCTTTGGATGGAGATGAAGTTAGTTTGGAAGAGAAGCTGGATTTTGCATTTGTGATGAAAACTCCATTGCAGGCTGACATATATCCTAGATCAAAATAAGAATAATGAATTGAGGGAGAATATATAATCAATGATTTGTTTATGGTATTTAAATTGCCCTTTTATTTTGTAAAATGCTTTTATTTGTATGTAATAATTAAAATTTCTGCATATTTTGTGAATTGATTTCATGCTGGACAACAGAATAAAAGCTTCTGATTTTGGTATGTAGATCTAGCTAATTAAACTGATCTCTGATCTGACTATTCGAACTAAGATGATTGTGTTAGTCTAATATTATTCCTTCTGAGGCTGAAAGTTTATTATTAATACAGCCTTGAGATGAACATCTTGGTTCAAATATGAGTTCACTTCATTGCTGAATACATGATTTATCTACTTATTTTAATTGATAAATGTGTAAAATAAGCATTTAACGGTCACTTTGGGGACTTGAATTGTTTTGTAAATTCTCAAGTTTTGTTAATATTTGATGAAATTTAGTGTCTTGTATAAAAAAAAATATAGCAAACAGTCATTCATAATGAAATTGGCTCAAAAAAGAAATGTCGTAAAGGTCTAGAAAGGAAACAAGGACCAAAATGCAAAAATTTAGGGACAAAACAAGAAAATCAAAGCTGGTGATTATGGGCTGCTAGCATAGCGCGGCCACGCCATGTTCACGAATGAAGGCCTAGAGGGTGGCACACCGAGGCGCCACCTGCTGAGCCTCCATTGCGCCCCCGCCCGATTTTCAGCATCCCTAGTCTCTTAGACGTCTTTGAATGATTTTTGCCCAGGAGATCATCAACCAATGGCCTGATTTGAATATCTTTTAGGTTTATATGTTTTTGGAATGGATAGCCCATCATAAGGAAGTAACCAAGAACGAAAAATTGAGTTTTGGGTGGAAGAAGGTGAAGAACAAGGAGGAATTCTAAAGAGAGAAGGTGATTGATTCAAGTTGAAGCCTTTAGAAGAAGATGTTAAGGAGGATCATTGAAGCTTCATCTCTAGTCTAGTTTTCTAAACTCTATCACTCTCATTTTGTATTTCATTTGAATCTTATTAGTTGAATTTGAATATTATGAAATACATGATGATTTTTAATGTTGATTGGCTAGGTTTCTTAATCTAGAGTCTTGATGAAACTTGTCCAAATTACTTTATGGCTGCATACTTCCTCACGGCAAAGGCTTACCGATTGAGTGAGTGTAATGAATATATGCAGAACTTGAGGGTAATGCATCTAGCAGTAGTAGAATATTTAGAAAACGAAGTTGGACTCCATAAATGGGCAAGAGCACATGTTCCTTTACGATGATATAATTTGTTGACCACCAACATTGCTGAAAGTATGAATTCATTGCCTGAGACACGCACGCTCGCTTCCTATCATACCACTGGCTGAGCACATCAGGTCCAGTATACAAAGATGATTTTACAAGCATAAAGAGAAGGCTACTGCCAGAGAAGAATTCTTGACCTCAGTGGCGCAAGCAGTTATTGATGAACAACTAGAGTTGTCACGAATCATGATTGGGGTTTTACAACTAGAGTTTTACAACCATGATCTTGTGTCATGCTATGAATTTGAAGTTAGACATCAGGGAAATGTTGAGGTAGTACATTTACAAGCAAAACTTGCAGTTGTAGACGATTTGATCTATCACAACTACTGTACACTCATGCTTTTACGACAGGTAGAGAAATCCATTTATCACACAATTTACTTTGTGCACATTACTATACCACAAACGCATGAATGAAGGCATATGCAATGTCTATTCACCCCATTGGAAATGACATGGACTGGGTAATTCCACCTCAGGTTACAAAACAATGAATTCTTTTTATTGGAAAGGAAGTGGTTCATCATCTCTATTCTTGTTGTCAACAACAAGGGCACAATCGCGCTACATGTAGAAATCCTATTCCCCTTCACCCGAGTCAATGAAATTTATGTTAAAACAAAAAATAACGTGTATGAACATATGTAAACTTGCTAGTTTTATATTATTTAAGTTGCTTATTGTAATAGCAAATATATAGTATGCCTCTTGAAAAAATATTCATTGGTTTTTATTGGAATTGTATATTTCTGAATGTAGTCAAACTTTGAAATATACAAATTTATATGGTTTTAGGATTATTATTTATTTGTGTAAATTGGATATGAATGAAATTATATCAATTTACTCTTCCTTCAACATTTATAGTCTTTTATTTTGAAGTCTATTTGGGAAAAAATGAAAGTATAGTTTCGAACATATTGCATCCATGTTATTTGCTCGAAACCGCGCTTTCGATTTTGTCCAAATCTTTGTCATTTATGTTAAAAGTTTTAGGGTTATAAATTGCATAAAAACTTAGTTAGAAGATTATATAATGGATGATTAAAATGACTTTCGTCTTAGGACTCCATTCGAGAAAAAATGAAAGTACAGTTTCAAGTATCTTTAAAACAACATGCTCAAAAGTGCAGTTTCGAGCACATTGCATCACCCCACTTTCGATTTTTCGCGAATCTTTGTCCTTCAGGTTTAAGGTTTGGGTGATAAATTGCATAGAAACTTGATTAGAAAATTATATAATAAATGATTAAAATGACTTTTTAATGATAAATTTGTACAGAATGTCAAATATATGAAAATGTATCAGTTTTCAATGCAACTTACTGTTCTTTTGCCTTGGAACTCCATTCGGGAAAAAATGAAAGTATAATTTTGAGCATGTAGCGTGTAATGAACGTGCTCGAAACTGCACTTTTGAGCATCTTTAAAACAACATGCTCAAAAGTACAGTTTTGAGCACGTTCCATCTATTTTGTATGCTCCAAACCCTACTTTTGATTTTTCCCAAATCTTTATCCTTTAGGTTTAAGGTTTGAGTGATAAATTGCATAGAAACTTAGTTAGAAGATTATATAATAGATGATTAAATTGACTTTTTAATGATTCATTTGTACTGAATGTCAAATGCATGAAAATCTATTAGTTTTCCATACAACTTACTTTTCTTTCGTCTTGGGACTCCATTTGAGAAAAAATAAAAGTACAGTTTCGAGCATGCAGTGTGCAATAAACGTGCTCAAAACTGCACTTTCAAGCATCTTTGAAACAATATACTTGAAAGTACAGTTCCCAGCATGTTGCATCTATTGTGTGTGCTCGAAACCCCACTTTCAATTTTTTTCGAATATTTGTCCTTCAAGTTTAAGGTTTGGGTTATAAATTGTAGGCTTAATTTAATTAAATCATCAAGTTATTCATATTGTTTTTAAGTTGGTGAAATTTATCAATTTATTTTCACCTTTATTTTAGGTTAATGAAATCATCAATTTATTTATATTCAGTTTGTTTTTATGTTAATCAAATTATCAATTTATTCTCATGTTATTTTTAAGTTAATAAAATTATCAATTTATTTTTTCTTTTTTAAGTTAATGAAATTATCAAAGAGTTTATACGTTTTCTATAATTGATAATTATAGGTGAATAACCATAACCAGTATTAGGGTTCGGTAACAAGACTATACAACTAATATGTACAAATAGGTAAAACATCCAGCATACTACTGTCTATAATAACTGGCCAGACCACAATTCAATAGCAATCCTCCTTCTAAAAAATGGTCCTTCAGCAGGTCCAAAATCAAATGGCCTACCTATGCCTAAATAATATAAGTACATGTATGTAAAAATACCACAATCTCTAGAATTTAAGTTCTAGTGTGGCACCGCATTCACCAGTCAATCATAGGTAAATGCCTTATCTAAATTGGAAATTTCAGTACGCCTAGCATAAAACTCAGCCAATCACATCAAACAAGGCAAAAGCTCGCATAAGTGCTCCATCGCGGTTGCTAACTCTTAGTCTTACTATGTAAATGGAACTAAGTCGAACACTCAGATTTGTCGAGTCTCAAAGTGGACTATGCAAGCTACCCAACGGTCGCAGCATATGCAAATGGGAATGTAAACCTTGTCGATTATCCACCATGGTCTGTGCACTGTGCTCTGCTTGCCAAAGATATGCGACTTCAAGTTAGTGTCTGGAAAAAAACTTCCCTTGGCTAAGTCCTTTTTCAAATATTTGTTCCAGACATACTGTAATAATGTTTACAACAAATTCAAATGCTATTAACATGTAATATAGAAATTAGACAATATATTGAATATATATAAGCAAATAACTAATAAATTCACAACCTAACTTACGTAGAGGTGAGTGAACGCTATGTCCACCACTGGGACACGAGTGAACACACGCCCTTTGCCGATGAGCCAACAAAAGCATATACTCGTCCATATGCTGCAAATTTTGGAATGTCATTAAGTCAGATTATTCTTTTTTTAGGAAATCAATTATTTAAATGCGTTAATTAATAATATAAATAGGCATTCACCATGTCCTCGAGCTAATGGCCAATATCTGCCACAATGCTAAGCCAATCAAAAGTCACCCTAATGGTCTGTAACTCAATAGATGCATCTTCGGTGGCCATCCACTACAAGAAGCATCCAAGCAAGTCATCAAGATATGGCCTACATAAGACTAATACGATATTCGAGACCATATTGTGGTCACCCTCTAGTTGTCAGCTTCCCTTGCTTCTTGAATGTATAGGGTACATATGGGGTCCGTTGCAACCAACCCCTCATGTACACGTGCCCAAATCGACTGGTGCTATTTAATAATGGCTGAGAAATAACATACACACTAGTCTCCCCATTGTCTGTAACCTGAAACCATGTTGGTTAAGAAGTTAACACAAGATAAACTTAATATTTTGAAAAAAAAACAAACAGAGTTCCCCCTACATTCCAAGGATGCCAAAAAAACCTGCATGAAAAAGTATACATGCAACATATCACATACGAACTAAGGCTTTAGCACCCTCTCAACAAACCAACAACTTCCCACAGCACCGTTATGAATATAAATAAATAGTTAGAGGCCTTGGGCACCCTCTTAATAAGAACAAACAACAATCATAGATATATTTGGTTTGGGGCCTCAGGCACCCTCGCAACAATATAGAAATGTTTAATAAATATCATGAACGAAGGCCATGTACATAAAAAGTAAGCAAAAAAAACTATTCGAAGTCAGTTAATAATAGTTAGTGATAAAATTAATTATGTACATGCATGTACCTGGAGCTCAGATGCACTACCACATTCGACTTGATGACGCAATCACCAATCTCTCTTATGAGGATTGTTAAAGTCTCTTCCTGATGACGCAACAACTCCTCCAGTTGCTACAATATCTCTTTGTGGCAGTGCCACATTTCTTCTTGCCTACGAGTAAAGGCCTCAAAGTCAGCACAGAGTGCATGGATTTCTTCGATTGGTCCAAATCACGATGAAGTGATGGCGGGATATCAAAATTATCGGGGAACATGGGTTATGTATCCTCGCTAGTACTCGTATATTGTGGATGTAAGTTACTAGATTGTAATGGCTCGACTGTGTAACAGTGTAGTCGCTATCAGAAATCAAGGCTTGAGCCTAGATCGTGTTCAATATGGGTACATTACGTTTTACAAGTTATACATTAATAAACTACCTTGTTATCCATTCTCGAGCTTGGCAAAGTGAACGATATTGTGTTATCGTACTGATCAGCAATCTGGGAAAAAAAATTTATTCAAAAGAGAAATGGGTTCTCAGTGTAATCGTAAACAATTTAGACTCAACGAAATTAAATAAACATATGTATAAGGAATTTAGGTAAATGAAGAACAATATACCTTCTTTAGACTTAGTGACCTTGATGAATTAGAATCCTCGTTGTGCATTGCCTCATCATGGTTAGCTGGTTTTGGAAAAAGATTACCACCGTACTCACCTTAAAAGGCCAACTCAGTGCCCAAATATTGAACATAAGGTCGACCCTTGTCACCTTGGCTGGGCACCAACGTTCACAATACAGCAAGAGGCTACCAAACATTCAAAAAAAAAAAAGTTATTAAGCGTATTAAACAATATTGGACATTATTTTTAAATCAAGAAAGTTATAATAAATGAGAAGAACTAAACCTTACTGTCATTGAATATGTAGGTGGTAAAGTCAGTGTCCTGCACATTTTTCCTCTTCACTACTCACCTTAGTATACGAGACAGATGGGAGTTAGTGTGTATCCCCATTTCCCTTCCAGTAGTAGAAACAGCCTCGTAAATTCAAATCTACACATTATTACAAACATTAGTTATAAATGTAAATAAAGTAATGTAATCAATCGTGTAAGCCACTTATTACCTGAAATACAAATGAAAATCCAAGAAGGTTGTACTTATTCTTATGCTTTTTCCTCTTCTTTTTCTTCAACACAGCATTCCTCTTATATGTTGCCAACTGCTTACACATCTCTCTACTCAGACATCAAAACATGTATTTGAATATTGTTGCTCCCCAAAATATTCAAATAATGTTCTAAATCATCTACCATTTGCAATAACCACATATCCGAATGATATTGTTAACCGTTCCCAAGTAACAAATGCTCTAGTATAATGTACAACAATAGCTTCACTACATCCATGTCATCAATCTCTGCTAACTCAAATGAATAGTATATCTCCTCTATCTTCTATAGCGGTATATTAGTCTGGCCTCTAAAATACAAATCTCTTAGCCTCATTGCCCCTGTCACATTAGGTGGATAGGGCTCAAAACTTAACCCCGTAATCAGCCCAAACTCAACATGTGAGAAGTGGATGGTATGCCCACTCACAAGAAACCACATCTCGTCATCTACTCCCTTAGTAACCACCTCATGCAACAATATGTTATGCACAAGATTTCCAGAAAACTAGATATGGTTACTTTGTCGTACCTTTTTCAAACATGTCCCAAACATGTTTATTGGATATGACGTTGTGCCTCAGTAAGCTTCTGTCGTACCTTTTTCAACACTCGCATGTGTGACAATGAATTGACTATAGCCAGAAAATGGTTAGATGACTTAATCTTTAATTCAGTGGTAACGATCTTCTCCATGTTTATCTATTCCAAACATATCAAGAAACGTTAGTGATCTATCATATACAAAGATAGAAGAATATAAACAGATTAAACAAGAAAAAAAACATACATTTTATAACAATTGAAACTATGTTTTCGAGCACATTAAATTTTCACTAACATGCTTTCCAAAATCTAAGAAATGGAACATTCTCGAAACTGATTTTATATGTACACTCTAGAAAAATCAAAACAATAGTTTCAAGCATGTTCAAGTTCATTACGCTGCTTGAAACTAATATATATGCATGCTTGAAACTAATATATATGCATGCTTGAAACTGATAGAAATTAATGTATGCACTATGAAAAAAACTCATTAACCTTTGATTTTGAGCATGTTTGATTCCATTAACGTGCAACAAACTATAAAATGTAGCATACTCAAAACCGATATTATATGTACACTCTTACTTAATGTAGATCCAATGGCCAATTTCTAACATGTTCATTTTCATTACCTTGCCCGAAACTATAAACTAGACATGCTCAAAACTAATCAAATTTATATATAGACTCTGAAAAAAATCAAAACTATGGTTTAAATCATATTTAATTTCATTAATACGCCCTAAACTAATATATGTACATGCTTAAAACTAATAGAAATATAAAGTCAAACACTAGAAAAATTGAAACAATGCTTTCGAGCATGTTCAATTCCATTAACATGCTCGAAACTATGAAATGAAGCATGCTCGAAACTAATATTATATTTAATGAATGAAAAATTGAAACTATGCTTTCCACCGTGTTCATTTTCATTGACATGCTTCAAACTAATATATGTACTGGCAAAATACTAATCAAATTTGTGTGTAAACTCTGAAAAATTCGAAACTATGGTTTAGATCGTGTTTAATTTGTTAAGGGCTAAAAACTAGTAGATGTGCATGCTCGAAACTAATAGAAATATAAAGTTAGACACTGGAAAAATCGAAACTATGCTTTCGAGCATATTCAATTCCATTAACATGCCCAAAACTATGAAATGAAGCATGCTTGAAACTGACATTATATGTAATGAATGAAAAATCGAAACTTTACTTTCCAGAATGTTCATTTTCATTAATATGCCTCAAACTAATATATGTACTAGCAAAACACTAATCAAATTTGTATGTAAACTCCGGAAAAATCAAAACTATGGTTTAAATTGTGTTCAATTTCATTAAGTGCTGAAAACTAGTATATCTACATGCTTTAAACTAATAGAAATTTATGTGTAGACACTGAAAAAATTGAAACTTTGGTTTCGAGCATGTTTAATTTCATTAACATGCCCGAAACTATGAAATGAAGCATGCTCGAAACTAGTATTATATGTAATAAATGAAAATTCAATACTATACTTTCCAGCATGTTCATTTTCATTAAGATTCCTCAAACTAATATATGTGTTGGCAATAAACTAATCAAATTTGTATGTAAACTTTGGTTTCGAGCATGTTCAATTCCATTAATGTGCCTGAAACTATTAAATAAATAAATAAAGCATGCTCGACACTGATATTGTATGTACACTCTAGAAAATTGAAAACTATGGTTTCTAACATGTTCGTTTTCATTAACATGCCCAAAACTAATATATGTGCATGCTCAAAATTAATAGAAATTTGAATGTAAACTTTGGGGGAAATCGAATCTTTGGTTTCAAGCATGTTCAATTCCATTTAACGTAGCAAAACTTATGAAATGAAGTATGCTCGAAACTGATATTATATGTACACTTTGCAAATCGAAACTATAATTTCCAACATGGTCATTTTCATTAACATGCTCAAAACGTATGTAAACTTTAAAGAAATCAAACTATAATTTAGAGCATATTCAAGTTCATTAAGTGCCCGTAACTAATATATGTGCATGCTCAAAACTATGAAATGAAGTATACTCGAAACTGATAAAAATTTATATATACACTAGGATCAAAACTTTGGTTTCGAGAGTGTTCAGTTTATTAACGTGGCCAAAAATATGAAATGAACATGTTCGAAACTGATCCAATAACATTTACGTTCTAGATTTAATTGTGGAAAGTAAATGAAATTTCAAATATTCTATAAAAAACTAAAATTACAAGAATAGAGGGAAACATAAATTTTACACGCACCAATTTAATATTAAATGAAATAAACAGTTACAAACACCAATTTAATATTAAATGAGATAAATAGTGTTATATTTAATTTCATACAATTGCACGTAATGGTAATGTTGAAATTTATACATGAGAAGAAAAAAAGAAAAGAAGAAAGGTAATTAAGGAAAAGAAGAAGGAGAAATACATCAAGTTAAAATAAATTAACCTAATCACAACCATCCATCACTTGCCTAAAGTAGGAATCAGCCTTATCCTTCAGATTCTGTCAAGTAAGTAAAACAAATATATTGAAGGTTTCAAACTCGAAAAATGGCTTCTTCATATGGTTGTAAGAAGACAGAATAGATAAACAATGAAACATGAGAATATATTACATATTAGTCTATAATCGCTCATCAATCTGATACAGCATAAATCAATTTACACGATGAACCCTACAGTGTTATACCTAAATTGATTTATGCTGTATCAGATTGATGAGCGATTATAGACTAATATGTAATATATTCTCATGTTTCATTGTTTATCTATTCTGTCTTCTTACAACCATATGAAGAAGCCATTTTTCGAGTTTGAAACCTTCAATATATTTGTTTTACTTACTTGACAGAATCTGAAGGATAAGGCTGATTCCTACTTTAGGCAAGTGATGGATGGTTGTGATTAGGTTAATTTATTTTAACTTGATGTATTTCTCCTTCTTCTTTTCCTTAATTACCTTTCTTCTTTTCTTTTTTTCTTCTCATGTATAAATTTCAACATTACCATTACGTGCAATTGTATGAAATTAAATATAACACTATTTATCTCATTTAATATTAAATTGGTGTTTGTAACTGTTTATTTCATTTAATATTAAATTGGTGCGTGTAAAATTTATGTTTCCCTCTATTCTTGTAATTTTAGTTTTTATAGAATATTTGAAATTTCATTTACTTTCCACAATTAAATCTAGAACGTAAATGTTATTGGATCAGTTTCGAACATGTTCATTTCATATTTTTGGCCACGTTAATAAACTGAACACTCTCGAAACCAAAGTTTTGATCCTAGTGTATATATAAATTTTTATCAGTTTCGAGTATACTTCATTTCATAGTTTTGAGCATGCACATATATTAGTTACGGGCACTTAATGAACTTGAATATGCTCTAAATTATAGTTTGATTTCTTTAAAGTTTACATACGTTTTGAGCATGTTAATGAAAATGACCATGTTGGAAATTATAGTTTCGATTTGCAAAGTGTACATATAATATCAGTTTCGAGCATACTTCATTTCATAAGTTTTGCTACGTTAAATGGAATTGAACATGCTTGAAACCAAAGATTCGATTTCCCCCAAAGTTTACATTCAAATTTCTATTAATTTTGAGCATGCACATATATTAGTTTTGGGCATGTTAATGAAAACGAACATGTTAGAAACCATAGTTTTCAATTTTCTAGAGTGTACATACAATATCAGTGTCGAGCATGCTTTATTTATTTATTTAATAGTTTCAGGCACATTAATGGAATTGAACATGCTCGAAACCAAAGTTTACATACAAATTTGATTAGTTTATTGCCAACACATATATTAGTTTGAGGAATCTTAATGAAAATGAACATGCTGGAAAGTATAGTATTGAATTTTCATTTATTACATATAATACTAGTTTCGAGCATGCTTCATTTCATAGTTTCGGGCATGTTAATGAAATTAAACATGCTCGAAACCAAAGTTTCAATTTTTTCAGTGTCTACACATAAATTTCTATTAGTTTAAAGCATGTAGATATACTAGTTTTCAGCACTTAATGAAATTGAACACAATTTAAACCATAGTTTTGATTTTTCCGGAGTTTACATACAAATTTGATTAGTGTTTTGCTAGTACATATATTAGTTTGAGGCATATTAATGAAAATGAACATTCTGGAAAGTAAAGTTTCGATTTTTCATTCATTACATATAATGTCAGTTTCAAGCATGCTTCATTTCATAGTTTTGGGCATGTTAATGGAATTGAATATGCTCGAAAGCATAGTTTCGATTTTTCCAGTGTCTAACTTTATATTTCTATTAGTTTCGAGCATGCACATCTACTAGTTTTTAGCCCTTAACAAATTAAACACGATCTAAACCATAGTTTCGAATTTTTCAGAGTTTACACACAAATTTGATTAGTATTTTGCCAGTACATATATTAGTTTGAAGCATGTCAATGAAAATGAACACGGTGGAAAGCATAGTTTCAATTTTTCATTCATTAAATATAATATTAGTTTCGAGCATGCTTCATTTCATAGTTTCGAGCATGTTAATGGAATTGAACATGCTCGAAAGCATTGTTTCAATTTTTCTAGTGTTTGACTTTATATTTCTATTAGTTTTAAGCATGTACATATATTAGTTTAGGGCGTATTAATGAAATTAAATATGATTTAAACCATAGTTTTGATTTTTTTCAGAGTCTATATATAAATTTGATTAGTTTTGAGCATGTCTAGTTTATAGTTTCGGGCAAGGTAATGAAAATGAACATGTTAGAAATTGGCCATTGGATCTACATTAAGTAAGAGTGTACATATAATATCGGTTTTGAGTATGCTACATTTTATAGTTTGTTGCACGTTAATGGAATCAAACATGCTCAAAATCAAAGGTTAATGAGTTTTTTTCATAGTGCATACATTAATTTCTATCAGTTTCAAGCATGCATATATATTAGTTTCAAGCATGCATATATATTAGTTTCAAGCAGCGTAATGAACTTGAACATGCTTGAAACTATTGTTTTGATTTTTCTAGAGTGTACATATAAAATCAGTTTCGAGAATGTTCCATTTCTTAGATTTTGGAAAGCATGTTAGTGAAAATTTAATGTGCTCGAAAACATAGTTTCAATTGTTATAAAATGTATGTTTTTTTCTTGTTTAATCTGTTTATATTCTTCTATCTTTGTATATGATAGATCACTAACGTTTCTTGATATGTTTGGAATAGATAAACATGGAGAAGATCGTTACCACTGAATTAAAGATTAAGTCATCTAACCATTTTCTGGCTATAGTCAATTCATTGTCACACATGCGAGTGTTGAAAAAGGTACGACAGAAGCTTACTGAGGCACAACGTCATATCCAATAAACATGTTTGGGACATGTTTGAAAAAGGTACGACAAAGTAACCATATCTAGTTTTCTGGAAATCTTGTGCATAACATATTGTTGCATGAGGTGGTTACTAAGGGAGTAGATGACGAGATGTGGTTTCTTGTGAGTGGGCATACCATCCACTTCTCACATGTTGAGTTTGGGCTGATTACGGGGTTAAGTTTTGAGCCCTATCCACCTAATGTGACAGGGGCAATGAGGCTAAGAGATTTGTATTTTAGAGGCCAGACTAATATACCGCTATAGAAGATAGAGGAGATATACTATTCATTTGAGTTAGCAGAGATTGATGACATGGATGTAGTGAAGCTATTGTTGTACATTATACTAGAGCATTTGTTACTTGGGAACGGTTAACAATATCATTCGGATATGTGGTTATTGCAAATGGTAGATGATTTAGAACATTATTTGAATATTTGGGGAGCAACAATATTCAAATACATGTTTTGATGTCTGAGTAGAGAGATGTGTAAGCAGTTGGCAACATATAAGAGGAATGCTGTGTTGAAGAAAAAGAAGAGGAAAAAGCATAAGAATAAGTACAACCTTCTTGGATTTTCATTTGTATTTCAGGTAATAAGTGGCTTACACGATTGATTACATTACTTTATTTACATTTATAACTAATGTTTGTAATAATGTGTAGATTTGAATTTACGAGGCTGTTTCTACTACTGGAAGGGAAATGGGGATACACACTAACTCCCATCTGTCTCGTATACTAAGGTGAGTAGTGAAGAGGAAAAATGTGCAGGACACTGACTTTACCACCTACATATTCAATGACAGTAAGGTTTAGTTCTTCTCATTTATTATAACTTTCTTGATTTAAAAATAATGTCCAATATTGTTTAATACGCTTAATAACTTTTTTTTTTTGAATGTTTGGTAGCCTCTTGCTGTATTGTGAACGTTGGTGCCCAGCCAAGGTGACAAGGGTCGACCTTATGTTCAATATTTGGGCACTGAGTTGGCCTTTTAAGGTGAGTACGGTGGTAATCTTTTTCCAAAACCAGCTAACCATGATGAGGCAATGCACAACGAGGATTCTAATTCATCAAGGTCACTAAGTCTAAAGAAGGTATATTGTTCTTCATTTACCTAAATTCCTTATACATATGTTTATTTAATTTCGTTGAGTCTAAATTGTTTACGATTACACTGAGAACCCATTTCTCTTTTGAATAAATTTTTTTTCCCAGATTGCTGATCAGTACGATAACACAATATCGTTCACTTTGCCAAGCTCGAGAATGGATAACAAGGTAGTTTATTAATGTATAACTTGTAAAACGTAATGTACCCATATTGAACACGATCTAGGCTCAAGCCTTGATTTCTGATAGCGACTACACTGTTACACAGTCGAGCCATTACAATCTAGTAACTTACATCCACAATATACGAGTACTAGCGAGGATACATAACCCATGTTCCCCGATAATTTTGATATCCCGCCATCACTTCATCGTGATTTGGACCAATCGAAGAAATCCATGCACTCTGTGCTGACTTTGAGGCCTTTACTCGTAGGCAAGAAGAAATGTGGCACTGCCACAAAGAGATATTGTAGCAACTGGAGGAGTTGTTGCGTCATCAGGAAGAGACTTTAACAATCCTCATAAGAGAGATTGGTGATTGCGTCATCAAGTCGAATGTGGTAGTGCATCTGAGCTCCAGGTACATGCATGTACATAATTAATTTTATCACTAACTATTATTAACTGACTTCGAATAGTTTTTTTTGCTTACTTTTTATGTACATGGCCTTCGTTCATGATATTTATTAAACATTTCTATATTGTTGCGAGGGTGCCTGAGGCCCCAAACCAAATATATCTATGATTGTTGTTTGTTCTTATTAAGAGGGTGCCCAAGGCCTCTAACTATTTATTTATATTCATAACGGTGCTGTGGGAAGTTGTTGGTTTGTTGAGAGGGTGCTAAAGCCTTAGTTCGTATGTGATATGTTGCATGTATACTTTTTCATGCAGGTTTTTTTGGCATCCTTGGAATGTAGGGGGAACTCTGTTTGTTTTTTTTTCAAAATATTAAGTTTATCTTGTGTTAACTTCTTAACCAACATGGTTTCAGGTTACAGACAATGGGGAGACTAGTGTGTATGTTATTTCTCAGCCATTATTAAATAGCACCAGTCGATTTGGGCACGTGTACATGAGGGGTTGGTTGCAACGGACCCCATATGTACCCTATACATTCAAGAAGCAAGGGAAGCTGACAACTAGAGGGTGACCACAATATGGTCTCGAATATCGTATTAGTCTTATGTAGGCCATATCTTGATGACTTGCTTGGATGCTTCTTGTAGTGGATGGCCACCGAAGATGCATCTATTGAGTTACAGACCATTAGGGTGACTTTTGATTGGCTTAGCATTGTGGCAGATATTGGCCATTAGCTCGAGGACATGGTGAATGCCTATTTATATTATTAATTAACGCATTTAAATAATTGATTTCCTAAAAAAAAGAATAATCTGACTTAATGACATTCCAAAATTTGCAGCATATGGACGAGTATATGCTTTTGTTGGCTCATCGGCAAAGGGCGTGTGTTCACTCGTGTCCCAGTGGTGGACATAGCGTTCACTCACCTCTACGTAAGTTAGGTTGTGAATTTATTAGTTATTTGCTTATATATATTCAATATATTGTCTAATTTCTATATTACATGTTAATAGCATTTGAATTTGTTGTAAACATTATTACAGTATGTCTGGAACAAATATTTGAAAAAGGACTTAGCCAAGGGAAGTTTTTTTCCAGACACTAACTTGAAGTCGCATATCTTTGGCAAGCAGAGCACAGTGCACAGACCATGGTGGATAATCGACAAGGTTTACATTCCCATTTGCATATGCTGCGACCGTTGGGTAGCTTGCATAGTCCACTTTGAGACTCGACAAATCTGAGTGTTCGACTTAGTTCCATTTACATAGTAAGACTAAGAGTTAGCAACCGCGATGGAGCACTTATGCGAGCTTTTGCCTTGTTTGATGTGATTGGCTGAGTTTTATGCTAGGCGTACTGAAATTTCCAATTTAGATAAGGCATTTACCTATGATTGACTGGTGAATGCGGTGCCACACTAGAACTTAAATTCTAGAGATTGTGGTATTTTTACATACATGTACTTATATTATTTAGGCATAGGTAGGCCATTTGATTTTGGACCTGCTGAAGGACCATTTTTTAGAAGGAGGATTGCTATTGAATTGTGGTCTGGCCAGTTATTATAGACAGTAGTATGCTGGATGTTTTACCTATTTGTACATATTAGTTGTATAGTCTTGTTACCGAACCCTAATACTGGTTATGGTTATTCACCTATAATTATCAATTATAGAAAACGTATAAACTCTTTGATAATTTCATTAACTTAAAAAAGAAAAAATAAATTGATAATTTTATTAACTTAAAAATAACATGAGAATAAATTGATAATTTGATTAACATAAAAACAAACTGAATATAAATAAATTGATGATTTCATTAACCTAAAATAAAGGTGAAAATAAATTGATAAATTTCACCAACTTAAAAACAATATGAATAACTTGATGATTTAATTAAATTAAGCCTACAATTTATAACCCAAACCTTAAACTTGAAGGACAAATATTCGAAAAAAATTGAAAGTGGGGTTTCGAGCACACACAATAGATGCAACATGCTGGGAACTGTACTTTCAAGTATATTGTTTCAAAGATGCTTGAAAGTGCAGTTTTGAGCACGTTTATTGCACACTGCATGCTCGAAACTGTACTTTTATTTTTTCTCAAATGGAGTCCCAAGACGAAAGAAAAGTAAGTTGTATGGAAAACTAATAGATTTTCATGCATTTGACATTCAGTACAAATGAATCATTAAAAAGTCAATTTAATCATCTATTATATAATCTTCTAACTAAGTTTCTATGCAATTTATCACTCAAACCTTAAACCTAAAGGATAAAGATTTGGGAAAAATCAAAAGTAGGGTTTGGAGCATACAAAATAGATGGAACGTGCTCAAAACTGTACTTTTGAGCATGTTGTTTTAAAGATGCTCAAAAGTGCAGTTTCGAGCACGTTCATTACACGCTACATGCTCAAAATTATACTTTCATTTTTTCCCGAATGGAGTTCCAAGGCAAAAGAACAGTAAGTTGCATTGAAAACTGATACATTTTCATATATTTGACATTCTGTACAAATTTATCATTAAAAAGTCATTTTAATCATTTATTATATAATTTTCTAATCAAGTTTCTATGCAATTTATCACCCAAACCTTAAACCTGAAGGACAAAGATTCGCGAAAAATCGAAAGTGGGGTGATGCAATGTGCTCGAAACTGCACTTTTGAGCATGTTGTTTTAAAGATACTTGAAACTGTACTTTCATTTTTTCTCGAATGGAGTCCTAAGACGAAAGTCATTTTAATCATCCATTATATAATCTTCTAACTAAGTTTTTATGCAATTTATAACCCTAAAACTTTTAACATAAATGACAAAGATTTGGACAAAATCGAAAGCGCGGTTTCGAGCAAATAACATGGATGCAATATGTTCGAAACTATACTTTCATTTTTTCCCAAATAGACTTCAAAATAAAAGACTATAAATGTTGAAGGAAGAGTAAATTGATATAATTTCATTCATATCCAATTTACACAAATAAATAATAATCCTAAAACCATATAAATTTGTATATTTCAAAGTTTGACTACATTCAGAAATATACAATTCCAATAAAAACCAATGAATATTTTTTCAAGAGGCATACTATATATTTGCTATTACAATAAGCAACTTAAATAATATAAAACTAGCAAGTTTACATATGTTCATACACGTTATTTTTTGTTTTAACATAAATTTCATTGACTCGGGTGAAGGGGAATAGGATTTCTACATGTAGCGCGATTGTGCCCTTGTTGTTGACAACAAGAATAGAGATGATGAACCACTTCCTTTCCAATAAAAAGAATTCATTGTTTTGTAACCTGAGGTGGAATTACCCAGTCCATGTCATTTCCAATGGGGTGAATAGACATTGCATATGCCTTCATTCATGCGTTTGTGGTATAGTAATGTGCACAAAGTAAATTGTGTGATAAATGGATTTCTCTACCTGTCGTAAAAGCATGAGTGTACAGTAGTTGTGATAGATCAAATCGTCTACAACTGCAAGTTTTGCTTGTAAATGTACTACCTCAACATTTCCCTGATGTCTAACTTCAAATTCATAGCATGACACAAGATCATGGTTGTAAAACTCTAGTTGTAAAACCCCAATCATGATTCGTGACAACTCTAGTTGTTCATCAATAACTGCTTGCGCCACTGAGGTCAAGAATTCTTCTCTGGCAGTAGCCTTCTCTTTATGCTTGTAAAATCATCTTTGTATACTGGACCTGATGTGCTCAGCCAGTGGTATGATAGGAAGCGAGCGTGCGTGTCTCAGGCAATGAATTCATACTTTCAGCAATGTTGGTGGTCAACAAATTATATCATCGTAAAGGAACATGTGCTCTTGCCCATTTATGGAGTCCAACTTCGTTTTCTAAATATTCTACTACTGCTAGATGCATTACCCTCAAGTTCTGCATATATTCATTACACTCACTCAATCGGTAAGCCTTTGCCGTGAGGAAGTATGCAGCCATAAAGTAATTTGGACAAGTTTCATCAAGACTCTAGATTAAGAAACCTAGCCAATCAACATTAAAAATCATCATGTATTTCATAATATTCAAATTCAACTAATAAGATTCAAATGAAATACAAAATGAGAGTGATAGAGTTTAGAAAACTAGACTAGAGATGAAGCTTCAATGATCCTCCTTAACATCTTCTTCTAAAGGCTTCAACTTGAATCAATCACCTTCTCTCTTTAGAATTCCTCCTTGTTCTTCACCTTCTTCCACCCAAAACTCAATTTTTCGTTCTTGGTTACTTCCTTATGATGGGCTATCCATTCCAAAAACATATAAACCTAAAAGATATTCAAATCAGGCCATTGGTTGATGATCTCCTGGGCAAAAATCATTCAAAGACGTCTAAGAGACTAGGGATGCTGAAAATCGGGCGGGGGCGCAATGGAGGCTCAGCAGGTGGCGCCTCGGTGTGCCACCCTCTAGGCCTTCATTCGTGAACATGGCGTGGCCGCGCTATGCTAGCAGCCCATAATCACCAGCTTTGATTTTCTTGTTTTGTCCCTAAATTTTTGCATTTTGGTCCTTGTTTCCTTTCTAGACCTTTACGACATTTCTTTTTTGAGCCAATTTCATTATGAATGACTGTTTGCTATATTTTTTTTTTATACAAGACACTAAATTTCATCAAATATTAACAAAACTTGAGAATTTACAAAACAATTCAAGTCCCCAAAGTGACCGTTAAATGCTTATTTTACACATTTATCAATTAAAATAAGTAGATAAATCATGTATTCAGCAATGAAGTGAACTCATATTTGAACCAAGATGTTCATCTCAAGGCTGTATTAATAATAAACTTTCAGCCTCAGAAGGAATAATATTAGACTAACACAATCATCTTAGTTCGAATAGTCAGATCAGAGATCAGTTTAATTAGCTAGATCTACATACCAAAATCAGAAGCTTTTATTCTGTTGTCCAGCATGAAATCAATTCACAAAATATGCAGAAATTTTAATTATTACATACAAATAAAAGCATTTTACAAAATAAAAGGGCAATTTAAATACCATAAACAAATCATTGATTATATATTCTCCCTCAATTCATTATTCTTATTTTGATCTAGGATATATGTCAGCCTGCAATGGAGTTTTCATCACAAATGCAAAATCCAGCTTCTCTTCCAAACTAACTTCATCTCCATCCAAAGCCTTCCAATGATAATTCCAAATCAAATTTGCAACAAAATATTCCAAATGAAGAGTAGCCAATCCAAGTCCAAGAGAAATCCTTCTTCCAGCACTAAATGGAATCATCTTTATCTCTCGGCTCCCTCTTATATCAAACACTTAACTCTGTTTACAAACCTTTGAGGCTTAAATGCCATCGAATCATCCCATACCTTTGAGTCCAATCCCATTTCCACTAACCCGAAATTTATGGAAGCATTTTTTGGAAACAAAAACCCGTCAAAAACTATGTCTTCTATCACAGCATGTGGAGCAACGAAGTGCGCAGGAGGATGGCGCCTTAAACTTTCCAAAATCACTGCTTTCAAGTATGGCATCTTCTGCAGATCCTCTTTTTTTACCTCTCTTTCTGCGTCTTCCATAACCCTTTAATCTCTGCAAATATTTTTTCTTGAATAGCTTTATACTTCACCAAATTTGCCATCACCCATTGCAATGCTGAGGATGCATTATCAGTACCGGCACCAAGAAACTTTGCACATAAACTCATAATTTCCTTTTCATCAAGCTTCCTCTTCTCCTGCGGGAGCTGCAAATCAAACAAGGTATCGACATATGCTAAGAGATACTCCTCCCCCTTTGCAGGCTTGGTTACTCTATCTTCTTTTACCCTTCTCCACTCTCTTATCAGCAGCATCAATACGTCTTCTTGTTGTTTCGGAATTTGGAAGAACTCTTGCATAGTTTCCGGAACGCAATCTTTGTACTCTTGGCCAGAAATTCAGTACATTAAATCGTCTAATATTCGGCGGCATCAAACGCTGAACATCCTCTACTTCTTTAATCTTCTTCTCGTCAAGCTTGTCCCCAAAACACATTAATACTAACAAGCAAAACATGGTGAATCAAAGATGGTCGTCAACCTGAACTGCATCGGCAGTTTTAGCCTGAGAGTTGAGACAATCTAAGAGGATTTACAAAATCCACTAGCGTGCATGCGTGTAGGATTTCACACGCGAAGGATGAAGAATTTCCTCCGTCAGGTTTCTCCGCAGAAGGCGCCATGTAGGGCCATAAGCGGCAGAGTTGATGGTACGCTGTTTGTTACTCACAACTTTTTCAACGACCCCAAGAGGAGGGCGGTCGGCGAAAACAGCCCCACGTCGGATCAAGGCCTGGTGAGTAGGGGAGTGAGTAGCGATGAAGATGGTGGATCTAGAACCGATTCCTAGGGTGATTACGGGGCCAAATTTGTTGTGAACATGTCGGAGGATTGATTCAAGTTCAAGTAAGTTTCTTCGAGCCAAGATAAAGTTGCCAATGATGGGAAAGGTTGAAGGGCCAGGAGGAAGGCTGTAATTGTTACTCTTGGAAGAGTAGAGAAGGTTGATAAAAGCTTTGATAAGAGCAGATATGCAGAGAGTGACAAGAATGATGCACTAGGTTTCCACATGTTACCGAATTTCTGAAGTGATGGTGGAGTTTGTAAGGATGTTCAATATATGGAAAGAAAAATATTAAAAAAATAGAAAGTTTTACTTGCTTTCTCTTTCTTAGTTTGTATTATGCTTTATATATATAAAGAGCAAGTTGCTTAAATAATGCAATCACAATTCAAGTAAAGAGCAATCTGCTCAAATAATGCAATGACAATTCAATTGGTGCTGTCTGTTAGCAAGTCTTTGTTAATTAACTAATTAGCGTTGAACAAATCAATAAATGTTTAGAAATCTAAAATATTCTTCTTTGTTTAATTCGAAAATTAAGAATTAATCTTTAATTAAGAAATCTGAAGTCTTAGGACCATTTTCGTATTGAATTTTGCACACTTGCACTATTAGTGTCAATTTTTTATTTCTATTTTTTTAATTAGATTATTTGTTTATATTTATATTTTCATATTTTCTAACCTTTTCAATTATTGAGTGCCTAGATAAAATCAATTTATCATAATTGTAATACTTAATTTAAAAATTTTAAAAACTCAACTCTTGTTAAAACCTATTCATCACTAGTTTTATCTCTTTAACTCTAATATTTGTCTTGAATTTAATTTCAATTTTATTGTTTTAATCATTTTTAGTACTATGAATTTCATGATAAACTTATTAGTTATTAATATGTTAACCTAGATTTTTATATTATAGGATTTTGATATAACCAAAGTAAATTATGTTTTGATTAATTTTGAAATTTGTCAACGTTATTAATTTTTATTGAATTATATTTTTCTTGCACTTAATACTAATAATTTAGTATTTGATGAATTATATGACTAATTATAAATAAATGAGTATTAAGGATAGTTAAATTTATTCACAAAAATTGAAAAACACAATATAGAATACTGAGATCCTAGAAGACTTTCTTAACAAGATCATCATATTAATAATAGGATAGGCTAATGATTGAAAATTATGAAAACCTATGACTACGCCAAATCTAGCCATCCACGAGATTCCAAGGGTTACAAATGGGCCCGTGCGTGATGCTATAAAGAGAAGCTCGTGTGCACCACTCGTTTGGTTGTTGCAAGGCGCATGTGCGCGCATTGTGCTTGATGCATGTACGCCAATCATTCTACCTTTAATGCTCCCCCAACTTTTATTTGTTTGCATTTTAATCCTTAATTTTTTTGTGTTTTTGGTACCCATTTTCATGCCGTTAATTGCCTTGGACAAAGATTTTCTATATTTTTACATAAAAATATAAAATTTCATCAAACAACGCCCAAGCTTAAAGATTGTGCATATATTCAAGTTTGAAAGTTTAAAACCTATGATTAGTGAGTAAAATACTACTTATTTTAAAAATGACTTTTTTAAAGAAAGAAGTCCTTTTATAATTTTTCTATGTCATTTGTTGGCATTGGATAAGGACTTTTCAAAATTAAAAAATTATTTTTCTTTTATTGGAAGAGACTCAAATTAAATTTTTATTAGTAGAATTTCTTTAATTTCGTTAAAAGATAAAGTTGTCCTATTTTATTTTAAAAATTTTACATTATTTATTTAAAATAAAATATTAAAAATTTATTTTATTAACATAATTATTCAAATTTTTTCAAAAGTTATTTGTAACAAATAAACGATTAATAAACTTTCGTTAAAAACTTTATTTATAAATTTCTACGGGTAAAAATGTCTACTTAAAAAAATTTTATTAAAAAAATTATATTAAACAGATTTTTAAACTATTATATAAGTATTCGTTGATTAAAAGTATGTGAATTTTGAACACATAAGAAATTTTGACTTCGAAATAATTTTACATATTTATGTATATTATATACATTTAAATTAAATTTTTGATGTTTAGGAAAGAAACCTCAGACCAGATGTTAATACTTGAGGTCAGGCTTAACCCACCTTAAGTTAAAGGATATTAACCCCTGAGGTAAGATCTTATTGATACCTAATGATCTAACTCATCTAATTCCAAACTTTGGGGTCGGGTTAGGGAATAGAATTCAGTTCAAGTTATCATAGGAATAACAACTGACAGAGGCTAATGGGAAAATCTGGGTTCTAAACTGCCTACTATTCCACTTAGAACTCTTATCATGGATAACCATTACCTATGAATCACGCATCCAGATGAAGAGAAACAACATGCTCATCTAAAAACAAAAAGAGAGAGAGAGAATAAGTTAGCAAAATTTGATTAATAATGAGGTTAGGATTGATCAGAAGGCTAACCTTGGCCACCCATTTGTAGACTAGCTCCAACACATCATTAGCAGGCTTACTCTCGATATCCTTTGATATGCTATGCTTGATCATAGTCCCCATATTGTTGATAAAGGGTAAGAGGTGTCTGAAGAAATTCCTATTATCTCTATAAATTTCCCTCGACTTCAGCTCATAGCATTCAGTCTAAGAGTTAGTGGTATCATTCTTCTTCTTCTTGAACAGAGGGATCTCATCAGTAAAGTCTCCCTCCCTCTTAATCTCATCGAATGGGTGTTTCTCCTTCTGGCTTGGGTCTAGACCTTTCCTTTTTGGGAACCATCTGCCGAGGCTTTGTATTTGCCTTTTGGTGGAGGAGGCAGTTTAGAGATGTTAGACCTGATCAGAGCATTTTTCTTGACATCGGAAGAGGATTTTTTGAACTCCTCTGACTTGAGCTTGATCCACCCTTAGTAATGCAATTGGGACCAGCGAGTAACGCCTTTAGATAAGTGAAGGGTCTTTTCCTAGTTTCTTGGTTGCCCTTTTTTCGGTGTAGAAGTGCAAGATTAAACTCAGAGAAAGAGAAGATACAAAAAATACTTACATTTTTCCCTTTTGGCTTTGCATTTGGCTGCTATTAACTCTCTACGTCTTGATATGATGATATTAGCGAGTGAAAAAGATCTCTTTAGTCATCTACTGTAGCCTTCCCAACAGCAATTGTTTCTTCAGCGAGATTAGAAAGGTCAGGTTTGCCTTTCTAAGACTACCAAAAGCACAAAAAATAAAGTCATATCAGAGTTTCATATGATTTTAGCGTAGAGTCAACAAAAGAAAATTTCTCTTTTAACCAAGAAGGAAAAAATGTAAAACTCACTCGCTTTGTTAAAATTGTTGGAAATACTTCTTTATAACCCAAATAGGCGCAATGACTAACCCAATTCCATTTCATGAAGAACCATTTTTATTTATAGCCTTTATTATAGGTAAAGGCAGTACCGACTTCATTGACCCGAGTCTGGATTAAAGGTAAAAAAAGCCAGAACTACCTTTGGATTCTTCTTTAACAGGTATATAGATTTGATTACATCTATGTTTTGTGGGGAGTCATTTATTCTAGCCCAAATGACGAAAAGGCTAGCTATAATTTGCCAACTATTGATGGTTAACTGATATGGTGGGATTCTAAAACGGTGAAATAGGAGAGCAAAATACTTCTGAACCAGTAATATAAGCTCAAGATGAAATAGCTCCTCATGAAAAGCTATTTCATCATCCTTAGGACGACTTAGGAATTTCTTTTGGAACACAAAGTCTAAGAACTATGTCATTAGGGATCTAATAAATCTCTCTACAAGCTTCCAAATCAGTAGCTGTGACATTGGACTTAAACAATGTCAGGACAGAGGCTAACTCGACTCATCATCATAAGAATCCTCTTCATCACCATCATCTTCAGTCTCTTCTTCTTGGGTTGCTTATTGACATTTCATATGAGAATTGCTCCCAGATTTTCTCATAAATAAACACTTGGTTATTTTTCAATTGAGAATTTGAGTTCAAGATGGATATTGTTGTTTGTGGAAACTCAACATTCGGGTATTTGTTGATGCTCAGGATTATGTCCTTTAATGGAGGTATTTTTGGCTATGTTTTTGGCTATTGTTTTGGGTCTAATAGTTGGATACTGGGAATCTTTTTTCTGACTGTATAACAATGATAAGATTTTTGTTGATGCTCTGGCGATTACGAGGTGCTTAGGATTGGGAATGAAGTTGTTTAACAGTTGGATACGTGTACTTAATTTTATGGGTTTGTAGATTTAGATGAAATGAGAAATTGTTGTTTCATATATTAATGTTGGATTATATTTAATTGAATTAAATATTTTCAAGATATAACTTAACTTTTTTAAATGAAGTTCCGATAACTGGTTGGAAATTTTTTTTATTTCGGAATAAAGATTTTGATATAATTAGATAAATTGGATTTGAAAAATTATCTAATTTATTAAATAAAATATTAATTCGGTTTTAGTTTCAACCAATTACAATATCAATTCTAACACAAATATAAATAAGCAAGGGATAAGATAATTAACACAAGATTTATAATGGTTTGGCAACAACCCATCCTACATCCACTACTTTTAACTTCACTATAAGTATTCACTAACCACAAGCCTTGAAACCACAAGACTTAACAATTACAACCTAAGATTTTAGGTATCCTATAACTTTCAAAAGTGTGGCACACCGAAATTTACTCAACTAAGTAAAAAACCCACTTCTTTCACTTTTTTACAATGAAAAATAAAGAGAATAAGTAATGAACAATTTACAAATTTGATCTCCTTAAGAGTAGGTGTGGAAATTAAGTGTTCTCGGAGATCCAAATTGATGTTGTAGCTCAAGAGTGAGTAATTTGATGTTGAAATCACTCAATATTCCTCTAGGATATGTTGTAAGAAATTGTAAACAGTGTATCAAGTCCCTAATATATATTATTTTCAAATACTACTCGTTACTAGATATTGGGAACTTAAAATTTGAAGGTTTTACGAAGTTAAGTCAATCGGAATGGTCATATTGGTCGTCTAGATCTTTAAATTGAAGAGGGAAGTCAAAGTGCAGAAATTCGATTAACTGATTGGTTCGATTTGATTAACTCACTCGAGAAGGCTTTCCGCCTTAGGTTCGATTAACTAACTGGTTTGGTTCGATCTAAATAGTTCAGTTTAGTCTAAACCAATCTATTTGGTCTAATCAGTTTAGTTTGGTTTAGTAAGAAAACCAATCATGGACAATAATCTAGTTTTTTGCAACTTTGAAAGTTTGCATTTTGTTCCTTATGTCAGATTTCAAAAATCTTGTATTTTGGTTCATTTTAAAATTTTAAACGTGTATTTTAAAAAATTTCTTGAGCTAAACAAAATCATCATGTGCACATTCATACACAAGTATACAATTTCAAATGTATAATAAAATATCACAATTGTGTCTTGAAACTTTATTTTGAGCTTTATTCTATTTTTGACATCTCGGATTGGATGGCGTTGTTTGTGATTATCAAGGTGGGTTTATATGCCCTAAGGTCAACAATCTCCCTCTTTTTGATGATGACAAAGTATGTGAACCATTTAAGAGTTTTCTTTAAAAAAGTTCTCTTGATGAATTTGAGCAAAGGCTACCCCTACAAAAAAATACTTCAAGCACAAACATAACAAAGGCACTTCTATATCTTGCTCACTTCACAGCTTCACTTCACTACACATCCAAATAATGTTATTCAAGTGCTTTATAGATTCAAGCTTCAAATAATCACACTATAAGTTCATATTTTTCTCTCTCTTTGGCAGCATCAAAATAAATAAAACTAAATAAAAAAGATTTATAAAGAAGGATAACCATTCATCATTAAACTTAAGTGCAATCAAAGAAAACTATAAAGCATAATAACCATTTAATAGCCAAGTCAACTCCATATAATGCAAATAATAAGTGCATAACAAGGCCAAGAAGAAAATGATATGATTTCAAATGACAATAATATGGTCCAAAACAAAATATAAAAATAGATCAAGAAAGAAAATGAAATGAAAACATAATGTGTCTCCAAACTTCAAGGATTAGATGGTCTGGATCATGAAGAGTGATGCCAAAGGTATTGTAGAATTTGGGCAATATTGATTTGCATCACGGCAATGGAATGCTCAACTCCACTAATTATAGTGTCCACCTCAGTCCACATCATGTCAAGTTGGTTTTTAAAGGATGCTATCAACATATTATCTAAGATTGCCTCATCAGCCTCTTCATTTACACTATCATTATGGATTCTACCTATTGATATACGAGGCATGGATTTTTGAACCCAACTTCCATCATGAGTTCTTTTATACCCAATTCTTCCAATACAATGAGGTCAAAGATATTAGTTTTGGGTATTTTAACAATCTTCTTGCCTTCAAATGGTACAAAGTATTTAAAGATAATGCTAATAAATTGTCTATAATGAAGAGTACTTTTGGATGTCTAGCAATCCTAGGCAAGTTATGAAGGACTAAGTAGTCAAATTTACCTAACTACGATCAAGGAGGCAACAAATGATAAACTTATTTCATATAACCAACATTCACCAAATGTCCCACCATTGGAAGTATAATAATTGAGATAAGATGTAATAAAATCTTGCTCTTCAAAGAGGGCTTAAGGGATTGATTAGTATATCCTTTTCCTGGTTTTAATTCCTTATTGCCTACAACATAAAATATCTTCTCTATCAGCTTCTCGATGTGATCACAAAAATGATTAAAACCATTAAATTCATACCCAAAATTTGGAACCTTAGGGACATTGCTTAGAGAATCACAATCTAAACTTATGTCTATTCCTTTGACTTTGGATGAAATTAGCCTTGATTTCTCATTGTTATGGCTTGTAGTTAGGAAATTTAATATACTTAGGAAAGTCTTGTGTAGCATGACTATAGGAGGAGTTTATGAATGATTTCCTTCTTAGAATAGGATCCTTCCTAGGTTAAGACTCACACTTATGTATATATATATATATATCTATCTATATATGTGCTTTATAGTAAATGAAGTGTGTACAATTTTTTCTCCCGTTTATCTGATTACATGGTATCAGAGTAACCTGGTCTGGTTTGTGTTTGTCCCCACCACCAACCCCCTCCACCCCCCCCCCCCCCTTCCCTTTTTTTTTTCTGTCTTAAGTAAACAGTAATTGTGGGAGTTTTTGGGTCATCATTTTGGAGCAACTTTTTGTTCTCATCGCCCGTCCAAGAAGAACCATCGTCTGCCAATCAATGTGCATCACCTTTGTATGCTTGGTTAAGTCAGCATCCATACGGGTGTAGCATCTTCTTTGAGACAAGTTTAAGTACTCTAATTTTAAACCTTGATTCTCTGTGTTTTCCATGTAATTGGCATTATGACTAAAAAAATTCTGTAGTAATGTTTGATGTTGTTCTAGTGATGTAAAAAATCACATAACATAAGCTTAATGGTTCTAATTATTATGATTGGAGTAAAACAGTTAGACTTTATTTACAAAGTGTTGATATGGACCACCATATGACTAATGATCGACCCAAAAATGATTCAAAGTAGACTTGGTTAACGGAAGATTCTTAGTTATTCTTGCAAATAAAGAACTCCATTGATAATGAGGTAGTTGGCTTAATTAATCATTTGAATTTGTAAAGGAATTACTGGAATATTTAGATTTCGTTTACTTCGGGAGAGGGAATATTAACCATATGTATAAACCTTTTATCGCGTAGAAAAGCAAGAGCAATCTCTCACGAGCTATTTCATGGATTTAAAAAAAAACTTATGAGGAGCTTAATATGTTGTTACCATTTAGCCCAGATGTAAAAGTTCAACAAGCTCAACAACGAAAGATAGCTGTCATGAGTTTTTTGGCTAGTCTTCTGTATGAATTTGAGACTGCTAAATCTTAAATTCTCTCTAGTTCTAAGATCTCCTCTTTACAGGAGGCATTCAATAGGGTACTCTGTATAGAAAATTCCCAGTCTGTTCCATCACCCGTTCAGCTTAATAGTGCTCTTGCTAGTTAGAGTAACGAATATGAACTTGGACAACCACAATAAAAAATAGTAGAGGAACGGGATTAAGCAATTCTTATGGTAATTCTAATACTCAGAGATAGGGCTTAGGAGGGATTGTATGTTGCTATTGTCATAAGCCTGGACATCTAAAATGTACTATAGAAAATTGCTAAATAAAATCGAAAGAACTTAGTCTGCTTATGTTGCATCTACTCGTGATACATCTGAGAAGTCTGTTCTAATCTTTGCAGATGAATTTACCAAATTCCAACAATACCAAGAATTATTAAAGTCTTCATTTACTCTTGTCGCTGCTATTGTCGACTCAGGTAAACCAAATGCATGTCTTGTTTCCTCATCTTCCAAGTGGGTCATAGATTTTAGTGACATAGATCATATGACAAGTAATTCCAGTCTATTTTCTACTTTTCAATCATATACATCTCTTTCTACTGTCACTTTAACAGATGGGTCAACATCTTCAATTCTTAGGTCTAGCACAATTAACCTCACTCTATCACTTCCTTTGACATCTGTTTTGAGTATACCTAAATTTTCTTTTAATCTAATTTTTGTAAGCAAACTCACTCATTCTCTTAATTGTTGTGTCTCATTCTACCCTGATTATTGCTTATTTTAAGATCTTATGACGAAGAAGATTATTGGTAAAGGACATGAATATGGAGGTCTCTACATTCTTGATAAACAAGTACCAAAATCCATAGCGTGTTCTGGAGTAGTAACTCTGTTTAAAGCACATTATCGATTAGGCCATTCTTCTCTTCCTTTGTTGAAAAAAATGTGTCCTTAATTTCATAGTTTATCTTCCTTAGACTGTAAGCCTTGTCAGTTTGTCAAACATCATTGTCTTAGTTTAAGTCCTAGAGTCAATAAACAGGCTAGTGCTCCTTTTGAGTTAGTTCATTCAGATATTTGGGGTTCTTGTCCAATTGTGTCTAAAACTGGATTTAAATACTTTGTTACTTTTGTTGATGATTAGTCTTGTATAACTTGGTTATATTTAATCAAAAATCATTCTAAATTGTTTTATTATTTTTGTACGTTTTGTGCTAAAATTAAAACCTAGTTTAATGTTCCTGTTCAAATACTAAGGAGTGATAATGCTAAAGAGTAGTTGTCAGAAACTTTTAAATCTTACATGATTAAGCATGAAATTCTTCATCAAACTTGTGTAGGTACACTATCTCAAAATAGAGTTGAAGAAAGAAAAAATAGACACCTACTTGAAACTGTAAGAGCTTTATTATTTCATATGCATGTTCCAAAACATTTTTGGACTGATACAGCTTCAATGGCTTGTTTTTTGATTAACTGCATGCCTTTCCATTAAAGCTAGGATATTTGTTTGTACATGTTTTGTTTGAGATGTTCGCCCTCAGATCACGAAACTAGATCCTAAATCTTTGAAGTATATTTTTCTTGGCTACTCTTGCATTCAAAAGGGTTATAGATGTTATTGCCCCAGTTTTAATAGGTACCTTGTGTTAGTTGATGTTACTTTTCTAGAAGATAGACCTTTTTGTCCATCTTCTACACATATAAGTCAGGGGGAGGATGATGATGTATTGATATATACTATCTCGTCTCCTATTTTTTGATTCTTCTGTGTCTACTACTATATGGGCCACCCATCAATCAGGTGTATTCTAGATGACAAAATCCTCCCGTTACATGTCTTGAAGTAAATCCTTCACCGTCAGATCCAGCATCTAGTGATGATTTTTTTATTGCTCTTCGAAAAGGTAAATGCAAGTGTACTTACCCTGTTTCTTCCTTTGTGTCTTATAACCATTTGTCATCCTCTAATTTTTCTTTTATTGCATCTCTTGACTCTATATTTATTCCCAAGACTATTTATGAAGCCCTATCTCATCCTGGATGGTATAATGCTACGATAAAGGAGATGAATGCTCTAGATGACAATGGTACTTGGGACTTAGTAAATTTACCTGCAGGGAAGAAGGCTATTGGATGCAAATGGGTTTTTGCAATCAAAGTAAATGATGGGTCAGTTGCTCGATTAAAAGCCATTCTTATAGCTAAAGGATATGCTCAAACTTATGGAATTGATTATTTTGACACCTTTTATCCTGTTGCTAAGTTAACATCTATCAGATTATTTATTTCTATGGTAGCCATTCATAATCGGCCTTTGCATCAGTTAGACATCAAGAATGCTTTTCTTTACAGAGATCTTTAAGAGAAAGTTTATATGGAGCAACCTTTTGATTTCGTTGCTTAGGGGGAGTATGGGAAAGTTTATTGTCTTTATAAGTCTCTGTATGGTTTGAAACATAGTCCACATGCTTGGTTTGGAAAATTTAGTCAAGCAGTTGAGAGGTTTGGAATGAAAAGGGCAAATCTGATTATTTTGTCTTTTATAAACAGTCTGAAGGTGGCATCATTCTGCTAGTTGTATATGTGGATGATATCGTCCTTACTGGGAGTGATGCTTTAAGTATTTCTTCCTTTAAATCCTTTTTTCACAGCCAGTTTCATAGAAAAGATCTAGGGATGCTAAAATACTTCTTCGGTGTTGAGGTAGTAAGAAGTAAGACAGGGATCCTCTTATCTCAAAGAAAATATGTGGTTGACTTGTTATCTGAGACAGGAAAATTAAGTGCTAAACCATGTAGTACTCCAATTATACCTAATTTGCAACTTACAAAAGAAGGTGAATTGTTTAAAGATCTTAAGAGATACAGAAGATTGGTTAGAAAGTTGAATTATCTTACAGTGACTCGGCTATACATTGTATATTCAGTTAGTGTTGTAAGTTAATATATGTCTTCTCCAATAGTTGACCATTGGGCAACCGTAGAATAGATTTTGTGCTATTTAAAAGGAGCACCTAGACGAGGAATCTTGTATAAAGATCATGGCCATACTAAGATCAAATTTTTTTGACATGCTAATTGGGTAGCATCCAAGGAAGATCGAAGATCTATTTCAAGATATTGTGTCTTTGTTAGATGAAACTTAGTCTCGTGGAAGAGTAAGAAGCAAAATGTAGTTTCGCTTTCGAGTGCGGAATTGGAATACAGAGCGATGTCATAATTTATGTGTGAAATAATGTGGATACATTAGCTTCTAACTGAATTAGACTTTAAAATTTTAATAACAGCTAAGTTATGGTGTGACAATCAAGCTGCTCTTCATATTGCTTCTAATCCTGTATTTCATGAACGAGCTAAGCACATTAAAGTTAATTGCCATTTTGTTCGTGAGAAAATATAGCAAGGCTTGGTTTCTATAGGAGATGTGAAGACTGGAGAACAATTGGGAGATATTTTTACAAAAGCTCTAAATAGAGCTCGAGTTGATTATCTTTGTAACAAGGTGGGCATGATTAACATTTATGGTCCAGCTTGAAGGGGAATGTTACAGCTTATAGTTAGGAAATCTTATATAATTAAGAAAGTCTTTTGTAGCTTGATTATAAGAGGAGTATAAGAATGATTTCCTCCCTAAAATAGGATCGGTTAGGACTCATACTTATGTATATATATATATATATGCTTTAAAGTGAATGAAGTGTGTACAATTTTTTCTCCCATCTATTTGATTACACACATAAGATTTTTCTTCCTAATGTTGATAATCAAAATATTCCTTAAGATTAAATGTCTCTAACACTTTATGATCAATCAATCGACTCGAACTTATAGGCCTATAAGCAAACTTTTTCTCAAAATTCTTAGATACAACTAAAGACTCAAATAAGGGTGTATTATACCTTGTGTCACTCTATTGCACAATTTAAGACATACTTTTTCTCCTTTTTGATGAGCTAGCCATTGAAGATGCAATTGGATGTCCAAAATCAAGATTTATAAAAAGTGAGGGTTATATTTGATTTAGGGATTTCTTTATTTTAAAGAGAAATGAATGAATTTATTGAGGGAAAAGTGTTTTTAGGAAGATGAGATATGAATTTTGAAAAGAATTCAGCTAACTTTTGGCTAGAAAATGAGTGTTTATAGAGTAAGAATGCTTGGAAGTGTAAAATAATGCAGCGTTTAGAGAGATAGGGAGCAAGATAGAATGAAGAATCGGTGGAACCAACTTATATATATAGGTTTAGTTTTTCTAGCAAGTCGGTCGATCGACTCACATGATTCGGTTGACCAAACCAACTAAGTTAGTTAATCAATTTAGAAACAAGTTCTGGTTCTGGATCTTGTTTTTGGATCGATCGAGTGATCCGGGTGCCGTGGTCGTCTATCTTAGGTTCATTTGGGTTTTTCTAAGGTTTTTCATATTTGGCCAAAATGAAGTGAAATATCAATCATGAATTGATTGTTGCCTCGGCATACCGTTATATGTTATACTAGTCATCAAATATGTCTTACAAAAACATGCATGCACAACTTTGGATATAGCAAGAGAATACATGAAGAACATACATTATACAGTTTGACAAAATGAACATTAAAGTATCATGATGAAAATATATAAAATAGAGCATTCAAGGTTACATGTATCATCAAATGAATGTATACCTCAATGTGTGATTCTCAATATCCTAAGTTCATGCCTAATAGTTGTAAATCTATTTTCTCCAAGAGCTTTAGTGAGAATATTTTCATGCTAATTCTCCATAGGAACTGATTCCATAGAGATGTCCTTTTTTCGATCATGGTCTTCAAGGAAATGACGTTAAATCTCAATGCATTTGGCTCTAGAGTGACGAATAAAATTCTTGAACAGATTTATGGCACTTGTATTGTCACACGTAATTGGAGAATGATCTAGTATAATGCCATAATCTCTAGGTGTGTGTTGCATCCATAATGTTTGTACACAATAACTACTAATGGTAATGTATTATGCTTTGACCGTTAAAATTTGCAACATAATTTTGTTTCTTGCTAAACCAAGAGACTAATGAATTTCCTAGAAAATGACACGTACCACTAGTGCTTTTCTTATTGACTTTGCTACTTGCAAAGTTTGCATCAAAATAGCTAATAAATTAAAATTTGAGCCTCTAGGATACTATAAGCCTAAATCCATAATACCATGCAAATATTTAAAATACGCTTAATTATAACTAAATAAAATTCCATAGGACAAGAAAATGTGCATATAAGCATACACTAAACATGATATCAGGTTTGCTTGCAAATAAATATAATAAGGATTCGATTATACCTTTATATTTCTTTATATGCACATTGGTTCCTTTTTCGTCTTTGTCAAGCTTGAGTGTTGAACTTATTGGAGTTGTCGTACTCTTTTTTTAGTCCTAACCAAAATCGTTCAAGTAGATCTTTGATGTACTTGGATTGATTAATGAAGATTCCTTCCTTGAGTTACTGGATTTGAAGACCAAGGAAGAACTTTAATTCTCCCATCATGCTTATTTTAAACTCGTTTCTCATGCAATTTGAAAACTCTTTACATAAAGATTCATTAGTAGCAATGAATATAATGTCATCAACATAGATTTGAACAATAAGTAAATCATGCCCTTTATGCTTGATGAATAATGTGGTGTCTACCTTCCCCATGCTGAAACCTTTTTTCAATAGAAATTTACTAAGTCTTTCATGCTAAGCTCAAGGGGCTTGTTTTAAACTATTATAAGGCTTTAGTTAATTTATACACTTAGTTTGGGAAAAATCATTTTCAAAACCAAGAGGTTATTTAACATAAACTTCCTACATAATGTATCTATTTAAAAATATATTTTTTTTAACATCCATTTGATACAAAATGAATTCCTTATAACATGCAAATGCAAGCAACATTCTAACAAATTCTAATCTAGCTACAGGTGCAAATGTCTTATCAAAATCAATTCCTTCTTTTTGGTTGTATCCTTTGGCCACTAATCTAGCCTTGTTCTTAACAACCATATTGGATTCATCCATCTTGTTTCTAAATACCTAATTAATTCCAATGATGGATTGATATTTCGATCTATACTTTATTTCTCTCAAATTGATTTAACTCTTCTTGAATGGCCATTATCCAATTTTCATCATTTTCATCTTCAAGAAAAGTTTGAGGCTCAATTTTCATCCAATTTTCATCTTTCATTACAAATGTTTCCAATTGATGCCCCAATTTTAAAGCCTTGAGACGAACCACCAATTATTAAATCATGCGATGAGATTTTGAATACCTTCATTCCTTAGGAAGTGAGTAAACAGCTTGTTCTTCAATTTTTGATACTTATTCATTAGTCAAAGCTTCTTCTTCTCTTTGTTCAACAAAGTTTTTGGTTTTATCTTTGTTTGACTCCTCAGGTTGCATGTTGTTAATTTCCTTATCAATATTATCATAAACAATGACTTTCTTTATAAAGAAAATGTTACATTCATCAAAAGTAACATGCATGGATCCCTTAACAACTAATATGCATTTGTTAAACATTCTATAAGCTTTGCTTGTCAAAGAATAGCCAAGGAAAATTCCAATATCAGATTTTGAATAAAATTTACCTAAGTTATCTTTGGTGTTTAAAATAAAACAATTTGAACCAAAATCTCTAAAATAATTGGTTTTGGGTTTCTAGCCATTCCAAAGTTCATAGGGAGTTTTGTTGAGAATAGGTTTAATTAGTAACCGATTTAAAATATAACAAGCGATGTTAATGGCTTTGGCCCAAAAATATTAGGGTAAGGAATTCTCTTATAATATAGTCCTAGTTGTTTCTTGAATAGACTTAATCTTTTTCTCAACCTTGTCATTTTGTTGAGAAGTTCTAGAAGATGAAAATTGATATACAATACCAAGTTCATCATAAAATTTCTCAAAGACAAGATTTTCAAATTCATTGCCATGATCACTACAAATGCATACAATTTTGGTTTCTTTCTTATTTTGAACATTATTGAAAATTTGACAAGAGCATGAATAATCTCATCTTTTGTTGCTAAAAAATAAAACCCAAATCTTGAAAAATCATTGACAATTACAAGAGCATAGTATTTTCCACCAAGACTTGCAATTCTTGATGGTCCAAACAAATCCATGTGCAGAAGTTCCAAAGGTTTTGAAGTAGATATATACATTTTAGATTTAAAGGAACTTTTCACTTGTTTTCCAAGTTGACAAGTATCACAACCTTTGTCTTTAACAAAATCAATTTGAGGAAGGCCATTCACTAGATCCCTTTTAGTAATTTTTGAAATCAAATCCATGCTTACATGACCGAACCTTCTATACCATAGCCAACTACTTTCATGCAATACTAACAAGCAATTATTGCCAATCAATGCACATTCAATGTGAATGATGTAGACATTGCCACGTCTAACACTTGAAAACACTATGCTATTATCATTCATATTTTGATTATGCAGCATGTAGGTTCAAAGATAATTTTGTACCCTTTATCACATAATTGACTAACACTAAGGAGATTATGTTTCAAGTTACTAACTAACAAAACATTCTTAATTAAAGTGGTACCTCTATTACCTATATTTCTGGAGCCTATGATCTTCCCTTTAGCATTGTCTCCAAATGGGACATGTCCTCCATCTTTATTGTTAGTGAAGCTTAAAAGAAGAGAAAATGTCTAGCATCATGTGTCTTGATTGCTATGGAGAAACCATCTCTTGCTCTTTTTGCCTACAAAAAAAAATAAAATAAAATAAGTTACACTGAATTTTTAGGTACCTAAATTTTCTTAGATCCTTCAGTGTTAGCATTGGTTCCTTTTGGAACCTATTTCATGTTATAACCAAATGCATTCATTTTGATTGGACATTTATGACTTAGGTGTCTATATATGTTACAATTAGTACACGTAGGATTTGTTTCAACTCTAGGAGAAAGTTTCACAAAATAGGTTTTATAAAATTTTTGTTTAGAGTGTGGCTTATAATCAATGCCACTTTTATCAAATATATTTTTTGAGAGCAAAGAGGTAGCTTCAAATTCTTTTGACATCTAGTAAATTTTTAAGAGAATCTCAAATGTGGTCGAAGGCTTGTTTCTTAAACTTTTCAATTTCCTTTAAATTCATTTCACTACAACAAATATGACTTTTACTAGAAAATGCTACAATTGAATGATAAAGAAGTGACATTAATTAATTCAATTGCATTTTAGGTTTAATTAGTAGCATTTTTATTAATGTTATATATAACATTACCTAACATGGCATTAAAAAAAATACTATCAAATAATTTTTATTTAGCGGCACTTGGAAAAATGATACAAAATAAACATAAATTTTTAGTAGGAAAAATTTATGAAACCACAAAAATGAGAAGTAGCAAAATTTTTGTTTTTATTAATATTTTCACATGAACGGGTATTTTCTTTAAACACAACTACACAATAACAAGCCACTTTCTTCTCCCACGGATTCCTTTTCTCTTTCAATTAGGAAATATAATTCTAATTACCCCAAGCCATTTGCTTCTCCCATTAATCAGATTGAAAAAATTATCTATCCATCCTAATCCTTTCTTTTATACAAAGCATTGTTGAAGCCCTAAATCAAAACCCTAACCAGCTGGTAAATCTAAAGCATGAAAAATCTAAAGCATAACAAGTCAATAAACACAACAATTGAATCTCAAATTGTCTCACCGTAGGATTTTGCAAAAAATTATGGCAGAGAATTGTTATGATGACTCTAGGTCAAATTTGATAAGGTTTGTTTTTAAATGAATTTGAGTTATTTTCAAGAAAATTTAGGCATAGAATATCAATTGTAGAAAGAACCGACACTACAAATTGATTTTGTGAGTTTGTATGTTTTGTGATAAATTATTGAACTTTGTTGCAAATCAACTTGTGATCTTAATTACAAATCATTCAATTTATACGAAAAAAAAGAAAGTAAAGTGCTTTATGTGTTTTGCAATTGTTTGATGTTACATAAATATATATATTATGTTTCTCAAATGTCACAATGTGTTTGTTGAAAGTCTGCAATGGATATTAAATAAAGAAAATTAAACTAATAAATTAGTGCGAAAAGGACACTGTATAGAAAGGAATATTATGAATATGTTTATAGTTAATTTATTTACTTATATTAAGTGTGCTGCTTTATTGTCATTTCTTGCATTCCTAAATGTTGCTAATGGTCACTACTAGTGCTGGTTGCTGTTGATAATAAACTTCAGCTTGTCTTGTTATATATATATATATATATATATGTATGTATGTATATATATATATATATATATGTATGTATATCAACTTGGTAAATGAAAATATATATGTAATTAATAAATCAAAGTAAATATGTAATTGGTCTTCTGGGTGGTTTGATTTTGTAGGTATCCTTGTGATTTCTTCAACAATAAGAACTTGTCTCTGTGTGTGGAAGAATCGACCTAAAACTCAGTTACTTAGCAATTAAAAGTGTTGTACCATGGTGGTCAAACTGAATATATGATATATCAGTTTTCTTGAGGTCTAAAAATTTGCATACCATTAAGTAAGAAATTATGTATACTTGATTATATATTTGTTGAGATGAATTTTTATTATATGCTGTATTTTATTTGTTTTCTGTTTCTTGCATATTACTGGTTTCTATGATGTTTTGTTGAAAAGAAATCATAGCGCAGTTTGGGCCACAAACGATGTTCCAAATTATCTACTGATATTTGAATTTGGGGTGATAAATAAGGAATTCGATTGGGTGTATATTTTTGCAAAAAACACTGATCCTGCTAACTAGAAACTTGGAATGATCTACGACTTTAGAGTTCAAATTACCGAGTTTAAATGGGAGAGTTGCTCTGCTCCTAAATGCCCTGAAGAGAACTAGTGATGAAATGTTTTTGATTTCATCAATAATTAGATAATTAAATGATCAAGAGAAGGTCCTTTTTTTTTTTATGTCTTGCTCTTGCATATGCTTGTATGGTATGTATGAATAAAAATTCTCTTTGTTTTGAACTTTTTATTAAATTTATTTGTTCGTTAAAAGCTGATATTTTGAGTCCAAGCATTTGTCAAGAACGTACCTACCTACACACACACACACATATATATTTGTTCTATTTACTAAATAAAAAGTTCAAATAAGTCTTTGTTGTTGCTTATGCTCCATCTTTATTCATTTAGTTATTGTATTTTGCCTATAGCTCACATGTTTATGTTATGAGATTTATTATTTTGGTGAAGCAAAAGGCTATATGGCAATGATTGGGCTATCATTATTTAGCTTTCAATTGTTAAAAATTATTAAACATAAGAAAAGCTTTACTTACAAAGATAAAATATTTGCGTTGCAGTGACTTTGACAGTGAATGGTGGCACTTAAAGCTCAAATGCAAACAAGGTTTGTTTACTTTTTGAATTATTTATTTCCTACTCCCTTTATAGTTCCTTATACTATTATTTAGTTTGTATTAGTAGCCTGAATTTGTTGGCATAATTGAATTTAATTTGTTATTTTGTAGAGTTAAAAAATTTATAGTGAGAAAGCTCAGGCAATTATATTTCAACTTCCTTAGTGTTATTCAATTTTTTTTTTTAATAATTTATGTTTTGAGACAATATATTGCAAATAATAATGTTAGCAAATAAAATTCATGGCATATGGTAATATTGTTATTTGTGGGAGCAAAACAAATATCTAAATTTTTTATTGGATTAGGTTATTCCAGATTTTATGAGTTGCTACCATGTGCATTTTGCTATAGGCCTCTATTGCAAAGATGATGTGGCATTGTTGCTGAAACGTGTTTGTTGTTACCACGTACATGTTGCAAAATTGGTGTGGTGTAACTAAGCTTTTCATATTATCATGAATATTGGTTTGTTTCATGCGGTTGGAGACTTTTGTCCAACGAAGTTTGCAGAATTTTTATGAAGGCTTATAACAGTTACTAATGTTGGGAGCCATATATTTTTCTTCTCTTTTTGTTGTTTGGTATTGTCAAATTACTGTTTATGATTGTAAATTTATTTTTTTACGACTATAGTGCCTTGATTATAGGCATTTTTGAAAATCTTGTATTATGCATATTTTTATTCTTTTATTGTAATAATGGGAAATTATTTCCCACATTCATTTACATTTGAGATTTACAATTAAATATATAACATTAAAGAACATTGGAAATTAACAAAGTACTATATAAATATATATTAATAGCTATAAAATGTGTTATACTTTTCATAAGAATAAGATAGAATTAGTAAAATGCTATAATAGATATGAATCTTGCCAATGATGTGACAAAAGCCAACATCAAACATGATATCAAATCCTAAGATCTTCAAAACGCTCATTTCTTGAGTCTTGACCTGTTACATAGTAAAATAAAAACCAAGAACTACGATTATTTGAAGATGTTACACCAAAAATCTTAAGAACTACTCAAAAATTAAGGTGATGAGTCTAATTGTTTGAATGCCACAAGAATAAACTTAATAAGCTCAAGAGTTCTTTCGAGAATGAAAGAATAACATAATAACACACTCATTAAAAAAAATTAATGTTCTTAATTCTGAAACAATGGCAGTCCCATATATATATATATAGGCTAATCTAAAGCTTAAATTAAATGGGAATAAGAATCCTAAATTAAGTAGGATTAAGAATCCTAGCTTAATTAGCAAAACAAGAATCCTAATCTAATTAGAAATAATAGAGTTTTAGTTTAACTTGGAAATAACAATCCTTAACGAACTAGGAAACTAACTTTATATAAGGTAAATAAGCGAAGCAAACAAGGAATTTTCAAAGCCCAAATTAGCCATACGACATTAGGATTTAGTAGTGCAGGGGTTACTTTATTCTTCTTCATGCAACCCACTTGAATTCTTGTTATGCATTCAACCCAACTCTTTATTTCGTTGTCCAATAGCTTAAATAATGTTCCAAGTCCTTATCTTTTCTCGAAGCCTAATCCTTCGTTTCTTGCACCTTGAATTGTGCTTAAAGCTTTATTGGTTCATTCTTAATGGTTCTCATCAACAATGCTACCTTGTTTGGCTTCTTAAATTGTAATAGTAGCATTTTCTTTACATTACAACTTGTATTTGATAGCATTTTATAAATGCTAAATATAATACAATGATAACATTGACAAGTTGTTTAGTAACTTTTTTTTAAATGCTATTTATTCGTCTTTGTAGCATCCAATAAAAGTTATCAAATTGTAAAAGTTTTAGTTGCATTGGCTAACATAGCATAGCCCAAAATGCTACCATTCACATATAGTAGCATTTTTCAAATGCTATCATATATAATTTTTCTTATAGTGTTTCCTTATCCTTTTCAAAAATGTGATGCAACTCTTTTAAAGAATCATTTTCATTGATCAATACATGATTTAGTTCTTTTAAGGAAATAAATTGATTTGCCAACGCTTCAATTTGCTTTTTAAGAATTTGGTTTTTAGAAGCCTTTTTCTCAAACTTTTCGTATAATCTCTTTATACGCTTGTAATAATTTATCATAAGAGAAGGAAGGTTCAAAGTCACTTACCTCATCATCTCCAAAAGCCATAAAGCACATGTTGGCAACTTTATCGATGGAGTTATAATTGGATGAGCTTTCTTCATTATCATCTCATGTTGCTATCATAGCTTTCTTCTTTCCTTTATTGTGTTTGAGAAGTGGGCAATCAACTCTGACATATCCTGGATTGTTGCATTCATAGTAAGTGATTTAGATCTTTTTGCTCTTTTCACCCTTATTGATATTCTCTTAATAAATCCTTGAATGATTTTTTGCCATAGTTCTTCTTCTTTCTTTGATAGCTATTGAACCTCTTTGCTATGAATGCCATTACTTCCTCAATGTTTTCTCTATCTTCTTTATTGTCGCTTTCAAGTATTCATGACTTGAAAGCAATGTTTTTCTTCTTCCACTCGATCATTTGAAATTTTATCTTCGTAGTCCACGAATAAACCAATGAGATCATCAAGAAAAAGTATGTTAAGGTCCTTGGCTTTCTCTATAGCTGTCATCTTTGCCCACCACTCATTCGGCAAAAACTTAAGAATTTTTTTGACTTGCTTACTATTAGAGAAGATTTTTCCAAGGGCCTTGAGTAAATTTACTACATCCATAAACCTTGTATACATGGTATGTCTGGACTTATATGGCTCTATCTTAAACAACTCATATTTCCTAGTGAGTTTACTAATCTTTGATTTATTCACTGGGCTTGTCCCCTTACACACCACTTCTAGTGTGTGCCATATTTCATATGCTATTTCATATGCAGAAAATTCTATTGAATTCCTTCTTATCTACACTACAATAGGGAAAATTAATAGCTTTCGTATTTATGGACATTTTTTTCCCATCAACTTTAACCTACTCCTCACTCAACTTAGGAACATTCTTTCTTTGTTTATTTTCTTCATAGGGACTTTTGGACCTTTAGTTACTACCTCCCAAAGTTCATAGTCACGTGCTTGTAAATAAATTCTTATTTTAGCCTTCCAATAAGCATAGTCATTTCCGTCGAGAAATGGAGGCCTAGAGATAGATTGCCCTTCTAATTTTCTAGGGTTGCCATGGATCCTTTCTAAGATAGTTAATCCTAAGCTACAGAACTTTGCTCTGATATCAATTGAATGTCAATAAGCAACCTAATAAAGGCGTGAATTGGGTTTTTAATTACAATTCCTAATCAATTCGGTTGTAGTTTCAACCAATCACAATGTCAATTCTAACATAAATATAAAATAAAACAATGAACACAAGATTTACTGTGGTTTGGCAACAACCTGGCCTACACCCATTCTTTCTAACTCCACTAGAAGTATTCACTAACCACAACCGTTGAAACTAGAAGACTTTACAATTACAACATAGGATTTTAGACATCCTACAAACTTCACAAGTTTGGCACACCCTAAGAACTTATAAATTTACTCAACAAAGTGAAAGATCCACTTTTTTCACTTCTTTACAATGAAAAACAAAGAGAACACGTAATGAACAACTTATAAATTTGATCTTCTTAAGAATAGATGTAGAAATTGAGTGTCCTTGGATATCTAAATCAATGTTGATGATTTGTAGCTCAAAAATATGGAACTTGATGTTGAAATCACTTAATATTGCTCTAGAATATGTCGCAAGAAGTTGTGAACTGAGTATCAAGTCCCCAACATATAATTATTTTCAAATACTAGTCATTATTAGCCATTGGAAACTTAAAATTTCAAGTTTTTGGGAAGTTCGATCGGCTGGATCTTTAAAATCAAAGAGAAAAACAAAAATATAGTAATTCGATCAACTGACTAGCCTGGTTTGGGTGATCAACCAAATAAGGCTTTTTGCTTAGGTTCGATTGATTAATTGATTCGGTTCGGTTTGATCGATTCAGTTTGGTTCAATAAGAAAATTGGTTTATGAACAGTAATCTGGATTTTTGTAACTCTGAAAAGTTTGCATTTTGGTCCCTATTCTAGGTTTTAAAATTTAAAACATACATTTTGAAAACATCTTGAGCTAAACAAAATCATCATGCATGCATACATATAGAAGTATACAAATTCAAATGTATAAAAAAATATCACACTTGTGTCTCGACACTTCATTTTGAGCTTGATTCTATTTTTGACTTCCCAGATTAGACAATGTATTTTATGATCATCAAAACTAGGTTTATATGATCTAAGGTCGGCATCACTCTCAAGTAAACTTTTGCCATAGGTAATGCATTTATAAGAAACAAATTGAGAAAAATCATGAAAAACGAAAAAGGTATGAAAGCCTTTTAATGAAAAAGACATAAACTTTCTAGCAATTCTTGTCGTCAATATTTTTTGACCAACTTTTGCTTCCATAGCAGTAGCATTTCCATTCTCGTTAGCTTTCACTCACCTAACTTACCTAGATCTACTTATCTTCCATTTATTGGTAAAAAGAGGGAAAAGAAGGGTGAGGAAAAAAACAAAGTCGAAGAACAACCTAGATCCTTTTTTTTTTCTTTCTTTCTTTGTTGTTTTTAATTTCATCGATAAACATGAAATTATATTTGTATTTGTGGTAGAAAATTCTTTTTGAAATTGTTACAAATATTTGATAAAAATAAAAATTATATTATCATTATTTTTAAAAAAATTTCTGACATGTATTTAATCTCACTGTATTTTATTGGGAGAATGCCTATTACCCCTCTACTTTTTCAGTCAATACCCCATTACCTCTCTATATTTTTTTCTAATATCTTATCACCCCCTTAATTCTTTTTTTTTTTTTTTAATTTTTTTTTCCTTCAATTCAATTGATTTACAAAATGATAAAATTGAAAATATTTAAAATATTGAAGGGTAAAATTAGAATTCAAGCGGGTGATGGGATATCAAAAAAAATATAGAGAGTAATGGGGCATTAGCTCAAAAAACAAGGGGGTAATGGGTATTTTCTTGTATTTTATTTGAAATGCATTTAATGCTCAATTTATTGTGTTTGAATTTGTTAGCTAGTGCAAGCAATCTGGGGTAAATTACTATATTTTCCTCAACTCATTAATTTTTTCATTGATGGAAATAACATCGACGGGACGTGAGGTATTTTGGAAATAAGATCAAGGGGTTTGTGAGGTATTTTCAAAATAATAGAGGGTAATAGGAATTTGGCCAAGCAAGGGGAGGGCGTTAGGCTTTTTCCCAATAATAGTTCAAAGAGTAACCTTTTTAAAAGGAATCTCCTTGTTATTCTAGGTAAACAAGCCTAGTCTTAGGGAATCAATGACTCTACCCCTCATAATCTTTATTGGAGGAACTAGAGAATGAACAACTCATGAGATCACTTTCTGGACTACGAGGTAAATTGATTGTAAGCTCTTTAAATCTTTTAAAGCTTAACATAAGCATAAGTTAGGGTAAATAAAATTCATTCAGCATAAAGAAACCTAGAAAACTACAAGACTTACTAACTTTAGCTTAGGTTGGGAGCAAATTTATTTGTGTACAAATCTATTTCTTATTTGCTAAGGTCATTCTATTTTGAATTATGATAGCTATGAGTCTCGTTTAAGTTGCAATAACATCCTAAACAAAAGGAAAGCCTCTACACCCTAAAATATACTTCTAAACATGCCTAAAATGCTTAGGACAATACTTAAAAACACAAAAACACATTGACAACATGCAAAACTCCCTAGAGTATATGAATAGAGCATGTTTGTATGGTAATCAGTAAGAAAACTGATTACAAGCCATAATACAATCGATAAATATCCAACAACAATAGACTAAAGTCTCTTTAAAGACATAGATGCATATAAAAATAGAAGAAAGTGCTCGAGGGGGAAATAAAGATTTATAGATTAATTTTGTTTGTTGTCAATAAAAAGCTATTGAAATCGATGGCCTAGTATATTGTATTGAAAACTTATGCACAAGAAGGAAGATCTGCAAAGTGTTTTCTCAAAAATTTTGCAAAAGATGGAAAAAAAGAGAAAAACTCATGGTTTTATACTTGTAGAAAGTTTTTGATCTCAGTCATTGAAAATAAAGGAACCAGATTAAGTCACATAACACTAATTTGATGTGGTAACTAAGGTTGGTAACTAAGGTGGAAACTCAGGCTATGTTGGACCAGTTATATGCACATATATGGCAAAAGAGGAAAGGCCAACAGATGCCATAATAAGTTACATTGTTTTTGGTTGTCACATAATATACTAGGTGATAGTTGCTAAAATAAGGAGTCGTGTTTTTAAACATAGTTATCGTTTTCTTAAAACTTGAAAAAACTTTAGACTTGCTTAAGATACTTGAGGCTAAATGTCGATAATACCTAAGTTCAAGTATTAGTTTAATCCACCTCATCGTAAAGGATATCATTAACCCCTAAGGTGAGACCTTGTTGATACTAAATAATCAAACTCACTTAATTCCAAAGTATAGGATCGAGTTAAAAAATAGAATTCAGTTTAGGTTGTTGCAAAAATAACAACTGATAAGGGCTAAGGGGAAAATTATTGAGATAACTACCCACTTTCTCTAGAATTCTTATCATGGATATCCATTATCCATAAATCTTATAGGTTGGTTGCTAATTTTGTCTACAAAAAGTAAAATCAAAATGAGATAGGTACAAGATATTCTAACCGTATTGAAACTCTTTCAAATTAGTGTCTTACTAAAAATTCACAAAGAATTTTCTCTTACTTAAGATCGAAGAGTCTTTGCTAAAAAACCAACTTTTCATAAGTCTTTAGTTACTTTGCAAGTTGAAAGCAATAAAAAGAGAAGAATTGTTGTTTGATATCAAATCCTACAAATTTTGGTATCAATAGCTCATGCCTATATAAAAGTTTGGATAAATGATATCCAGTCCCTAAATTTCGGCTAATTAACATGATTAGTTCTGCTAGTTTCAAAAATACTAAAAAAGTTTCAATCTGTTAGTTTGTAACATATGTTTGGATGGAAAAATTAACAAAATGGTGAATTGACATCATTTAGTGACAAGGACTATTATATTATGAAGTAATAGCTAACTCATTGATATATGTCGACATCACCATTGACACTTGTGATAAGGCCATTGGCCAAATATTGATATATAAAAATATACCTTGGGCCTAAGCCTAAGCCCAATCCCAAGCTAAAACTACATCTTTTTGTTCATGTAATTTATAAAAAGCATAAGTGGACTCAAGCTACTCTTTGGGTTCAAATTGTGAGCTGTGGCATGATAGGTAAAAGTAAACCCAAGTGTGGCCTAGATCAATATAATAACTTTGGTCTAGCCTACTTCGAGGAAACTTAGATCTGAAAGAATTATTATGTGATTAGGTTAATGTATAAGGACCACAGAAGCCTAAAACTTGAGAACCTAAGTCTAAACTCAAGATCTTTAGATCTTTATTTTAATTAAATTAGGATTAATTAAGATAAGTAGTTGATTACAAATAGGATGAATTAAATAGGTGTTTTATTATAAGTCTTTGAAATCTTCTTTTGGTTAGGATTAAACTACACTAATTTAATTCCTAAACAAAAACTTGTCTTAAGAAGGTAACTTACATTAAACTAGATTATATGAACTAGTTATATTTCACTATAATTACACATCACACACTATACAAGGAGACATTATTCCACATTGAAAAGAATCTTAGCATCGGGGAAATTTAGAATCTCAGAGATCAAGAAGCTTAATTATCATTAGCTTGACATTCTTAAGAACATGTTCTAAGGTGACATTTTTTTCTTCCAAGCAAAACTAGCAATTCTTGTTTTCCAGTTATCTTTTGTTGCCCAAGTCAACCTTAAACATTACCTTAGCATCCTCACATCTTTTCTGCATTTATAGGTGTATATGTGATTACTTTTAGGCTCTAAAAATACCTTTTTCACAGCCTTAGATCTGACAAGTCACAAAGGAATGTATAGAATATTGCTGCAAGTCAATTTATTTGATATTGATTTGATCATAGTGGTTGTGACTTACCCTTAATAATTGTGTTCTTTTACATTGTTTCTAGAACCATCTTGCTCTCACACATCATAAACTTATAATTTTAGTCTTATGTCATATTAAATATTACAAAAGTAGTAACAATGGTAGTGGATCTCTTCGAACAAGCTTAAGCCAGTCTCTTAAGGTTGCAATATCACGATTATCGAGCCAATAGGTAAGACCTAAAGGACATGGTTGGCCTTACTCCTTGTAATTCAAAAGGATAGAAATGCTCAATTTGGATCTAGAGGCCCATTATTATTTAAGCCCACTGAAAGTGATGCAAGGTCTATTCAAGTGACCATCCAATCACAATTTGGCACGTGACTTGAGTAATTTCCCCTAAAACACCAATTTTGCTATTATTGGTCACTAGTCACCATTGCTAACAGTCATTTTTTTGGGTCACCATGGACATTATTCAGATCCTTATTCAATGTTCTAAGTACTGGTATTGTCACTATTATCATTTGAGCAACCATTTGTTGTATCTTTGAAATGGAATTTTTGATATCCAAAAATTAAATTTTAGATCTATAGTGAATGATTGTCCAAATGATAATTATAATCGTGTCATTGCATAGGGCATTCAATAAGGCTTCTATTGATAGGCATTCAATGAGGCTTCTATTGATATTTACAGTGACCTAAATAGAAGATATTAGATGTTGATCAATGGTGGTTGGCGGTGGTTAACAACTCTTTAAATCTAAGTTTAAAATTTTAAATTCAAATATGTTAGTATGAAAAATATTGCCCATGTTAGACAAAAACATAGAAAGACATTAATAGTCAATAATGTTACAACAATAAAATCACACTTTTTCATCCAAACAAATGATACAAACAGACTAAAACATGTTTGAATATTTCTAAAACTAGTAGGATTGATTAAGTTAATTGGTCAAATTTTAGGGACTAAAATGTTGTTTACCTTATAATTTAATATGACAAAAATTAAAGAAAGGAAAATTTTAAACGTCTTTAAAAAATGTTTGATGGAATGATTTAATGCTTAGCTCCCTAGTCATGAGTTCACATGGTTTAAAGTTTGCTCTTAGATCATTTTGAATATGAGTGATGATAGAAGACAGTTGAAACATTAAAAAATTGATTACGCTCCCATTGCTGATAATTTAAAATACATCAGAGAATATCTGATACCCTCTTGCTGTTAAGTCTAAACCCTATTATCCCAATTGTTTGACAAATATCCTATTACCCCTATTATAGAAGACTATTACTTTCTGAAGGCAATTAAGTAATTTGACATTATTAATTTGTAAGTGTACAAATTTGGAGTGCCTATAGTAATATGCTACTATCATTAAATATGTGTTAGGAAAGTCAATTAATTTATACATTAATCTTTATTGATTTATAGATATTTTAAGAAAAATATATATTTAGATATGTTTTAAATAACATATTAATAAACTAATTTAAATTTTATATTAATATATTTTTGGATAAATATTAATTAATTTGTATAAATAGTTAAATTTATAAATGTTTTAGATAATTCTTTAATAAATATTTAAATTTTATATTCTTTGTATTTTTTGATAAATGTTAATTAATTTATATAAATATTATACTATTTATATTTTTTAATAAATGTTAATTAATTTACATAATATTTAAAAATTTTATAAATATTTAGATAATTTAAATTATCCTAAATTGATTTCAAATTTATGAATATTTTATGAATGACTTCCAACAATAAGCCACCATCGTGCATCATTGATGATCGACTCCAAATAAATTGCCATGAACATCATTAAACTTTAAATTTCTCGATGTATATGATAGTATAACTATTTTCAAGAAAAAGGCATCAAAAAGAGTTCAAAATAGTAGTGGATATCATATGGCTCTACTACACTGGGGGAAAGTGGAAGCACAGTGCCACCATCACTAAAGTCGGGTGAAAGTCGATCTATTCAATAGTGTTGGCATTATTCCATTGAGAATTATAAGTACATTTAAATGATTGCATATTCTAATAAAACTAAAGTACTACTTTTGCAATAGCCTTGTGGTTTTGTTTAATTTTTTCATACTTAATTATTATTGAAGTGATTAATTGCATGCTATTTGTTGATTGCATTCAATAGGTTATGTACAAATTTGTATTATCAATTTCATTCAGATTAGTTTGTTAATAGGTCATATACTAACTTGTACTATCGAAGTTGCTATCGTCTTTCTACTTATCATGTTGGCAACAGACCTTAGTACCAAGTATGGTTTGGTGATTGAAGGAAGAAAGCTTAATTTGCAAAAGCCAAAATTATCTAGCAAGGGTATTTTGGTAACTATCAAAAATCATCCTTTTTCTAATGTTTTGTTACTTGACACTAAAGGGGTATTCGCTAATAAAACAAAACATTCTACTTTAATGCTATTTCGCTAAACCTCAAGGGAGGTATCCAAAAATCACTCTTAGTTTACATGTTTTAGATAATTTATTAATAAATTAATTCATTTTTTTTAAATAATCAAGGATGTTAAAATAATTTGCTTATTCTAATCTCAATATCTTGCCAACTAATACTATAAGCTACTTTTGTGGACATTTGAGGTAATCAGAAGGGCAAATTGATAACTATCTTCAATTATCCTAAAAAAATAATAGGACTAATTTTAAGAGGTGATGAGATATTTATCAAACAACAGAGGGTAATTGATATGTTCATTAATTCATATGCATTATTCTCTTATAATTCTCATTCATAAGCATTAATTCTCATTTCTTTTGATGTTTTGTAGGTATCTCAAAGCAAAAGTCCATAATCGAGCTTAATTGAAGGGAAAGCAAGCATTTTGTTATTAAAGTGTTTTGATGAAAAGACATGAAAATGGAGCACAAGTACACATTCACAAGCTTTTCCATCAATTTTTGGCTAAAGGAGCAAAAATAAAATGTGCTGAGTTTACAATATTGATGCAAATACGGATGCACATAAGAGCAATGATCCAATTCAGCTACCTAATGGTCCTGTTATAAGAGCAAGAATGAAGAAATTCAAGGATGCATTGAATGAGATGATTCAAGATTTGTGGGATGATCTTGCAACAATTCAAGAGTGCAAGAAAAAGTCAAATATCAAGCTTGGACTTCAAGACAATAATCAGAGTTTGGTGGCATTGACACAAGTACAAGAAGGCAAAACCTGAAGATTAAAGCTTCTACGGAATTCGACTTCTTAAATCTATACAAGGCCATATTCGAATGATGTTTCAAGACTAAGCAAGCATGTTCAAGTCTTTTAATCGTAGTTCGAGGCAGATCGTCATCATGATGCAAGTTTTAGATTCCATATGCTATTTGGGCTAAGTTGCTGCTCAAGCGCATTATCTATCTCAATCTTATTTATAAACATATATTTTTTAGTTTGTTATGTGTTTGGGCTGTTAACGTTAATTATTAAGCCCAAATTCAGTTTGTTTTAATTTAAGTTAGAATAAGTTTAATTTTGTGGTCAAACACACTCTAATTAAGATTACTTATCTCTTATACCCTTATATATTCAGCCACATGCTCCCATGGAGGGATCATTAATCTTTGAAAGGAATAAAATTGAGAGTGTTTCTCTTATTTTGATTCTTACTTAAATCAAGATTCTTACAATCAAAGCTAATTATTTTGAGGGTATTTTATTCTAAGGCTTTATTTCACAAGTTGAAATTGGGTTGCAGACTTGGGTAAATCTGATTTAACTTTCCAAGAGGTTCCTTCCATGTGTAAAGATATTGGGTCTCAAGTTTAATATACTCAGGGTTCATATCAAATACTAAAATGATCATAACTCTGTTTGCACAATTTTGAATCCTATTTAGTTTATTGTATTGAAAACTAGACATTCAGAGCTTTCCGTTGATATATCTCTTGAGCTTGTATTTAGAACTATTAAAGAAAAGACTTACTTGCCCATGAAAGAAAGAAAAAGAATCCAAAATTTCCATAATTACTGAGCATGTTTGCTATTTTTGGGTGTATTGTTTTACCTAAAACTTGAACTTATGTGATTCACAATGATTTAAAAAGAAGGTATAATGATGCATAAATCGACTTTTAATGGTACAAAGTATATTCGAGCCATTATGGAGAAAATCTAGCCGAAAGCAAGAATTTGGAGAATAAAGTAATTGGAAACATCTTTACGTATTTTAAGCAGAACTTTGGGGTCTACAAAAAGCTAAGAGAATTTTCGACAATTGTTATGTTGAATACATTTTCAAAAGATGATTGCAACGACGTTTATTGCAAGGGTACAGGTCGTATCAAGTAGTAAAGAGATAAGTACAAGTATTGTCCTATGAGGATTGATTAAATTGAATACCATGTATTATAGCCTTAAAAACAAATTTTATTTAACCAATTTAAATTGACTAATTGTAAAGTTAAATAAAATTAAAACTTGATGATTAACTAAAAGAGAAATAGAAATAAAATTGAAGAAGGGTGATGAATGAATGAAATATGCAAGTATAAAAGATCTAGGGCCTTGAATTCACTTATTCCTTTCCAAGCTTTTCCTAATTGGCCATTAATAATTTGTCCTAATTTTATTTACTAATTGTAGGATCTAAAGTCAATTCACTACCTTTTTCGAGTATAAAAGATCTATGCAAAAATTTTCCAAATCAATATCCTTATCAAACATGGTCAACCAAACGCTTAAGTACATCCTACTTTAATCACTTAGAATAATTCAGTTACCCCCGGTTCTTATTATTAATCTAAATGATTATTAGATTATTTAAGTACCAATTCCCCCTGGAATATTAGTAATACCAAATCCAAAAAACAAATTAAACCATTGCAAGTATTAATTTATCCACCTTTGATCATTCAATTTGTCAAACGACAAATTAGAATCCATTAATGCAAGTAAACATAAGTAAATAAAACATTTCCACATTAACAATATGCCAATTAATTAAACATAATCAACATAAGCTATATCAAGACCCTACATTAAGATATCTAGCATAACTTATCAAGTATTAACATCAAATTTATCATGTAATCCATAATCTTTAAATTCAACAAATAAAGTTCAAATGAAATACAAAATAAAAATGATAGAGTTTAAGAAACTAGACTAGAGGTGAGGGCTTCAAATTCTCCTTCAAATATTCTTCCAAAGACTTCAAATTGATTCAATCCCTCTTTCTCTCTCTAGTCTCCTCTCCTTGCTCTTAACCTTTTCTCTCTTCAAAATTCCACTTTTCATTCTTGATTTCTTGGTGACTATCTCCCTGATCATAAAAACCTAAAATATACCCAAATTAAGCCATTAGTTGATGATCTTATGGCCTACAATCATCCAAAGACGTCGAGAAGGAGTAGAGGCGTTTAAAATGGTGCGGGGGCATAATCGAGGAGAGATGGGCATTCAAAATTGTGCCTTCATGGCGTGGCTACGCCATAGCTTTTATCTTTGGGCAGAATGCCATACCATGGCATGGTGAGGGCGTGCCATGCAAACAACCTAAATCTTTAAACGTTTCTTTTCTTACACTTTGGTCCTTAAAACTTTTGCATTTTTGTCCCTAATTCCTTTCTGACTTTTTTGACATTTCTTTTTCGAGTCGATTTCATCTTGCATGACTGTTTTCAAACTTTCCTACACAAGATTACTAAAATTCATCTTGAGTATTTACAAAACAATTCTAGTTCTAAAGCAGCCGATAAGTGTATATTCTACACATTGATCAGATACTCCCAAACTTAATTGTTTGCATGTTCTTAAGCAAATCAAAAGTAAAGATCACTAATTAACAGAGCTTAGCCAAAGATAACCAAAGTGAGACAAAATAAATTCTTGAGCATATGCTTAGTCAAAGTATAATCTAGCCTCATAAATCAAGTAGATACTTAAATTAAGGAAATTTTCAAAATGTTGGCATTTTATCTAGAATTTCAACTTGAATATCAAATATCACTCTACTTAAAGATTCCTTGTGCAAGTGTGTGAGTTGCCACCCATATTTAATCATTCTTTAACTCGAATAAGTTTATACAACAAATAGGCTTGTTTAAACTTCTTAGGAATTCCATAGGTTTGACTTTCATGTCACTTTCCACTAATATAGTAAGACACCACATCAAGGATCCTTAGGGCTTAATTAAGCTTGTAATGATTGGTTATGGACAAGGTAGAAAAATGCATATTTAAGTAAGGTTTAACTACCTTAAGTATATCAACCATCGTAAAACTTTATCTTTAATCCTTTTTAATATTTCCTAGAATCATCAATTCTTCACAAATTTTTTTGGTTTCTCATCTATTTACAAATCAAAGATGTCCCTCTTTCTTTCTTTCCTTCTTTTTTTTGGGTAGTTCAGTCTCACTCTACTTTTTTACGTGAGCTCTCCATGCTTATTAGGCATAAGGTTCGGTTACTCAACAAAAGTTTGGCTTGACCTTTTTATTTCTCTCTCATTGCTCTATTTTTTTATGCAAGTTCTCTATACTTGCATAAGCTTGAGACCTGTTACTCAGTAAGGGATTGGTTTAAGTTCTAATACTACACTCATCTTCTTTTATGTAGATAAGCATTAGAATGATAAAAACTTCAGGGTGCTAAACTAAAGATTGTTAAACTTTTGTTAAACTTTATTCTAATGCTAAATCGATATAAGGATGACAACAAAAGAAAGGTGTACTCAGGCTCAATAGGGTTAGACTAAGAATTGATTAATTCTATGTTAGCTTGAAAGGCTCAAACGAACCAAAAATGGCCTAAATCATTTTCCTAATGAAGCATCCCCTAGAAATTTGCCCTAAACGATAATCAAACCAATAAAATCTTACAAGTTCACTTAGTTCACATAAACCTTCTCTGAGTTTCCAAACAATCAAGTAATTGTGACATTATCGCTCAAAATTTTAGGAATGATCAAATAGAGTGAATTTGGCAATAAGTTAAGCACGTAGATTAAGACAACATTTATATTTTCCAAACTTTACATACTCTTAATCAAAGTCGTGTCATTGGTCTTTTATTTATATTGACTAAAGCAAGCTCAAATAACAACTACAATTAACATATAAGAACAGAAGAGAGTTATATTTAAACCATACTTAAAAAGAACAAGAAACTTTAAAGTAAGCTAATAAACTAAATAAAACTAACTCACATGCTAAAAATAAAAACTGCGAAGACAAAAATTTAAGATCAAGTTATGTGTATCGGCTTAAACAAAAATTTTGATTAAGAAAATACCATAAAACATTTCCACAAACATTCCACAACCAAGTTTCCTCCCTCAAACTTAAAGTAAATATCGTCTGCAATGTTTGATTACAAATAAAAACCAAGGGAAAGGAGCCATACCTAAGAGGGAGACGTAAGATCTCACCTCTTAATTCTTATTGTCGTCATTGTGCCTCTATGGAGGTGGATTTAATTCATTTTGTTTGTTGGCTCTATCCGGTGTGAAAATTGAGGTGGTCCTGAGTTAGCTTGAGTGTGCTAAAAATATGATCCAAGGGTGTTGTTATGGTACAACAAATATTGATTCATTTATGTGTTCTTCTCAGACTTTGTGAATTTCTTGTCGATTCTAATGAATTTCTTGTTGTAAAACTATAAGAGTTAGTTGTTGAAAATCTTCACGTATGAAGGATGATGAACTGGCGATTTCATTTTGAGAGAACGGTTACATTAATGACCTTCATAGATAGGGATTTTCCCTTCATTGGACTTTGACATAAAGTATAGTGTAATATTATAGTGCGATGGTCTAAGTTATAGTTTTTCGAAGATGAAGCAATGGTGCTTATGGTGACGGTATGTACCTGTCATAATGTATAGTAAATCCAAACTTGAACATATGAACTCCCCTTCAGCCTAACAAGTGAATTTGGAAATGGAGATACTGTTTATAGATGAATCTAGATTTACTTTGTACTCTATTTTATACACCTTTACCTCTGTTTTTAAGCATAAAGCAGTGATACGGTAAGGGTGTGTGTGTCCACTTGATGTTTTAGCTTCAATAGAATTGACCAAGCTCTTTCTTATAACTCTTCCCACGTCAATTGGAATCTCTGCACAAATACAATAAAGCAAGGTAACTCGCTTTGCCATAACTCATTCTGATGAGAAGTAGGTGCGAGGTTTGAGCAGATGAATTTATACCATACCTTGGTATATTTTTTGAGTGCGTTTTTCAAAAAGGTGAGAGCTTTTTGATGTTTGCTACGGCCTTTCAACTATTGAGTGCCCAAAATGCACAATTCTTCAATAATCATAGTGTAGTTCTCTTCATCGCTCTTAAATGCATCATATAAGTCTTCATCATCATCAATGGTAGGTCGATCATATGTGCATTAATGGCCTCTGAACTAAAAGAAATCATTTTCTTGAAATAAACACTCAATCATTTTCTTAGCTCATCGAAACATTAGCATAAAACTCTCGTACTAACGATACTACCGCTTTATTTAGCAAGTCGATAAGGGTTTCCCATTTTCATGCTCGGCTAAAATCTAAAATTTTTCCATCTTCTATATTCAATTTTAAAGCCCACTCCCTCATAATTGTCTTTTCATCTTCCTTAAATTCAGTAAAATTTTTCTCCACTTCAATTGAAATAAATCTCTAACTATCAAAATGTTATGATAATTATGAGAAGGTACCTTTTTTTTGTGCCATGAATTTACTTATGCTTTCTCTCGGACAATTTGTTGAACACTTGTATGCCCACTTTCTACTACAGCTCTTCCTTCACTAAATCAACTCTTAGATCTCTTATTGCACCTCCAAAATAATCCTTAAGTGATTCTTGATGTGAAAGCTTAAGAAATCTTCAAAAATTCTCACCTAAGCATTTTATCAAACAGTTGGCATGCAAAATGCACAACCCACCCAACTATCAAGTTCAATTTTCTTTCAATAACTCAATTATCCTAAACACAATTTCAATCCTTTTCTTATAGTCTAATGATTCAAATGTTTTCCCCAAACTTCAATTCAAAAGCACAACATTTAAGTTCTCTAAATTATCTCTAATTACCAATCTCGACAATTCAATCAAAGTTCAATAAAAAGGAAAAATTTTGCAATTCAATAATGAACTTACTTTAATGTTTTTAATTATGAAGGAATATTGATGAATTGTTTCCAATAAGATTCCAATTATAGTAGTTCCGATAAGGGAAGAATTTTGGAGATTTTATGTTGGGATTAATGCTTGATTGATTACTTGGTGGTTGGATATAATGTAAGAAGGACAAATTTGTAGAGATTGATTGTGTTTAAAGAGCAAGAGAAGACGAAAAAATGAGAGTAAGCATGGATTGTGTTTGTATTTGACACTAAGATGTGAAGATGTTTTGTATAAGGCAAATGGAGGAAATTGTGGCCAAAGGAAGAAATAGGCAAAGCAAAGAGTCGAAGGGGGGTTATATATATGTCAGACATGGGGGAAATGAGGACCTGGTGTGTGCTCATACTAGGACTACAAGGCCGTGCCATGGTCTCAGTAAAAATGAAGGTAATGGGTGCTATGTATGTGACGTTATACGGCAGGAAGGGAGATTTTGCACGATCATAGTACAGGCGCGTGCATGGGTTACGAGGCTACACCATGCTTTTGACCAAAAATGGGGGAATAGGCGCTTAAGTCTAGGGGAAATTTACCATAAGTATGGTGCAGGTGCGCACAAAATATGCATGGCTGTCCCACTCTCTCAGCAAAATAGGGTTGAAATGATGAGTGGGGAAAGGTGGTTGGGGTTGGGTTATATGAATATGGCATAGGCATGCACAAAGGCTGTATTGCCACGCTACGAGCTCGGGTAATCTTGCGTGACTGTGCTATGGGCTCTTGTCTGACGGCCAATTTATCTGAGAAATGCTTTGTTCTACATCAGAATTTGCTAAAGAGCTGCAAACACTTAAAACACACATGAAGAAGCGCAATTGAGGAACTAATCTAAAAATAAAAGAGAAATAAAAAATTCAATTCAAACAAAAATTCAAATTGTGAAAATCTTGGCTTGCCTCCTAAGTGGCACTAAATTTAACGTCCTTAGTTAGACTTGGCCATGAGTTAATCACTTAGGTTCCATGAATGAAATTGTTGAAGCTTTTCTCTCCTCATTGCTGAGATAACTCTTGAGTCGATGTTTGTTGATGTGAAATGGTCTTTCATTATTGCCTTGTAGCTTAGTAGCGTTAAATGAAAAAATTTGTTTTAATTTTGAGCAGTCTTGACCACTTTGTTCTTAACTTCCTTGGAAAAAGTTCTAATCAAGAATTGAACAAAGGCGCTTGCTCTCCCTCTTTGAATTCCCATCTCAAGATTCGATTCTCATACCATTTTTTCGTCTTTTCCTTGTACATCTGGGCATTTTTAAAAGCATTATTCCAAAATTCTTCTATTTCATTCAATTGAAGTAATCTTTTTTTACCCAACACCTTTAGGTCAAAAGTCAATGTTTTCACAACCTATATGCTTTATGTGCTAGTTAGACTAAAAGATGGCATGCTTTTCCAAACATTAACTTGTATGGTGGCATTCCAATAGTGGTTTTAAACACTGTACAATAAGCCTATAGTGCATCGTTTAGCTTCTTTGACCAATCTCTTCGCGAATTATTCATCATCTTTTCAAGGATCTTCTTCAATTCTCCGTTTCAAAAATCCACTTGACCACTTATTTTAGGATGGTAAAGAGTAGTAATCTGATGCTTGACACCATATTTTACCAAGAAAACTTCAAACTGATGATTGCAAAAATTTTGCCACCATAACTAATAATTGCTAAGGAGTGTCAAAACGAGTGAAAATGCACTTGTGCTAGAGGTTGTAACCATTCTTGTATCATTTATGTGTGACAAGCCACAACTTCGACCTATTTAGATATATAATTGAAGCCCAACAAGATGTATTGGTTAGAAAATGAAGATTGAAATGGTCCCATGAAGTCTATTTCCCAAACATCAAACAACTCTACTTCTAAAATGTTCTTCAAAGGCATCTCATTTCTTTAAGAAATATTTCCAATTCTTTGACATCGATCATAAGTCGCAATAAATGCATAAGAATCCGTAAATAACGTTGGCCAAAATAATCTTGATTGAAGTAGCTTAGTTTTCGTCTTTGTTGCACCTAAATATCTTCTATACTCTAATGAATGGTAATGTTCCAAGATGTTTAACATTTCATTTCCTAGAACACATCTCCATATGACTTAATTTGGGCTTCTTTTGAATAGTAATAGATCTTCCCATAAAAATGAGTTTACATCATGCAAGAATTTTTTCTTTTAATGAAATGAAAGGTCTAGTGGTAGAACTCCACATGCCAAATAATTAATGAAATCCATATACCAAAGAAGCTTAGATTCCATTGAAAATAATTGTTCATTTGCAAATATTTCAAGGACTTATGATTTTTTCAGTTTTCTCTTCGGTTTCTAACCTTGATAAATGATTTGCCACTAAATTTTTACTGCCCTTCTTATCTTTTATCTCGATGTTGAACTCTTAAAGCAGTAGAATCCATTGAATCAGCTGAGGTTTTGCGTCTTTCTTTACAAATAAATGGCTAAGGGCAATATGGTCTGTGAATATAACTACCTTAGAACCAATAATGGATGGTCTAAACATATCAAAGGCAAAGACTACTGCAAGCATCTATTTTTCTATTGTTGTGTAGTTTTGTTTAGCACTATCAAAAGTCTGACTAGCATGATATATAGAGCTGAATGTCTTGTCTTGCCTTTGTCCCAGCACTGCTCTAAATGCATAATCGCTAGCATCACACATAATCCTGAAAGGTTGACTCTAATCCAGAACCACCATAATTAGGGCTACTATCAGCTTCTTCTTTATCAACTCGAATGCTTGCAAACAGTAATCATTAAAGTCAAACATTGCATCTTTTTCAAGTAGATTAACAAGGGTTTTATAATCTTAGAAAAATCTTTGTTGAATTTCTTGTAAAACTTAACATGTCCAAGAAAACTCTGTATTCTTTTCATGTTCTTGGGTGGTGGGAGCCTTTTGATTACTGCGATCTTGGCATGATTGATCTTAATTCCTTTTGACGAGATTTTGTGTCCAAGAACAATCTCGTCTTGCACCATAAAGTGACACTTCTCCCAATTAAGTATTAAGTGTTGTTTTTTGCACCTATGCAAAACTAAAGAAAGATTGTGAAGGCATATATCAAATGATGAACCAAATACGAAAAAGTTATTCATAAATATCTTTATTTTCTCTTCTACCATATTTGTAAAGATTGCCATCATACACCCTTGAAAAGTAGTAAGGACATTGTACAAACCAAATGGCATTCTATAGAAAGCGAAAGTACCATGAAGGCATGTGTAAGTAGTCTTCTCTTAGTCTTTAGGGCCTATAGAAATTCAATTGTATCCTAAATACCCATCAAGAAAATAATAATATTGATATCCCGCCAACCTATCAACATTTGATTAATGAATGAAAGTACAAAATGGTCTTTACTTGTTGCCTTGTTAAATTTCTAGTATTCATACATACATGCCAACCAATCATAGTTCTTGTAGAAATTAACTCATTGTCATCATTCCTCACAACTATCATCTCCTCTTTCTTAGGCACAACTTAAACCTGACTAACACATGAGCTATATGAAATAGCATAAATGATGCTGGCATTCAACAACTTCAATACTTTTGCATGCACTACTTCCTTTATTGTTAGATTTAGTGTACATTGATGCTCAATGGTTGTTTGTAGTTCTCTTCCATCAAAATTTTGTGCATATAAGTGGCCAAACTAATACCTTTAATATCCGCAATATACCACCCAAAAGCAGACTTATGTTTCATCAACACTTCAAACAATTTCATCTTTTTATCATGATTCAAAAGCACTCAAATAATTATTGAAAATGTTGAATTCTTTCCCAAAAAGGCATATTTAAGATGGTCTGACAATTCCTTAAGCATTAACCCATTATGAGAAATCTCTATAGCCTTTTTAGATTCAACCCTTTTTTTTCCCAATTCATTTCCAATAAGATTGTCACATCCAACCTCATCAACCAATAAAGCTTTTAATGAATAAAATTCATTAATCAAATCTCCACAATCATCATCAAGATTGAAGTCATGTAACATTTTATTTTTAGATAAAGGCTTCATAAGGCATTTTTCCAATGAATCTTTAGGCATCACATCATAAAGCATATCTTTAACACACTTTGAAATGAAATCAATTTGGTTGCAAGAATGTACCTTATCCAAGAACTTCAAAGTGTTGTAAATGTTGAATTGATTTGTAGAGTAAGCTTTTTGTTATGCATGTCAATCAAAGCTTTACCAATAGCCAAGAATGGTTTTCCAAGTATGATAAGGACCTTATGATCTTTTTCTATATCCAACAGCACAAAGTCAACTGAAGAAATGAACTTATCCATCTTCATTAGTACATTTTCAATGATTCCTCATGGATAAGTGAAGGAGCGATTCACCATTAGTAATGAAATAGTCATCAATTTGACTTCTCCCAAGCCCAACTTTCATAAAATTAAAAGAGGCATTAAATTAACACTTGCCCCAAGTCATACAATGCCTTCTTAAAATTAGATTTCCCAATAGTGTAGTGATAGTGAAATAACCTGGATCTTTTCCTTTCTTTGGCCATTTTTTTTTTAATAATTGAACCACAATCCTTTATTAACTTGACAGTCTCATATTCCTCCGAACGCTTCTTCTTTGACATTAATTCATTCATAAAATTTGTGTAATTAAGCATTTTTTTCATTGCATCTGCAAGTGGAATATTAAGATGAAGCTTTTTGAACATTTAAAAGAACTTAAAGAATTAAGCATCAAGCTTCTTCATTTGAAATCTCTGAGGAAAAGGCAATGATGGTGAAATCATAGGAGGGTTATTCGAAAATGAAATCCCATGTGCTTAGACACTTCCTTTGGTGCCTCTTCTTCAACTTTCTTCTCAATCACTTCACTCTTCTTCATCTTATCCTACTTAACTTCATTCTTCTTCGGCTTGGGTGTGTCGAACTCCTTACCACTTCTAAGAGTGATTCTTGCATTAATCTTTAGGATTTGACTCTGTGGCCTTAAAAAACTTCCTAAATGATTGTCGTTTGATTGAAATGGTAAGCTGGCCGATTTGAGTTTCCAATGACTTCATCGTGGCATTCATATTTGTGCAATGACTCTCAATACTATCAAGTCGAGCTTCGTATTTGTTGAACCAGTTTCTTGTTTCCTTTACAAATGTTCCTAAAAGATCTTCCAAGGATGGTTTCTTTTCTACCATCGTTTGTTGGAAATGCGACCGATAATGTGGTTATAAAGCATGACTCTAATATATATAGAAGAAATTCTCATGATTGCAGAGTCTAGAATGATAATGAGTTGGTATATTATTATTTGGCTGGAAGTTGTAGTTTCGATTATTGATATTACTCCAAACTTTCATTAGCATATGATGAACTAGCAACCATCGCTTTCTTTTCACTTGAAGACACATCCCTTGTGGTGAGGTTTTTAATTTAGTTTGTCAAAGCTATTAGTTGGGCTAAAAGTGATGCCATGGGATCTACCTCATGAATTCTCGCGCCTCTTTTGATAACTGACCTCTCACTAGGCCATTAGTAGTTGTTGCACACCATTTCTTCGAGCAAAGCATAGGCTTCCTTAGCTATCTTGGACAACAAAGTACCACCAGCTACTGCATCTATAATTGTTCGAGTTTGCTTATTCAATCCATTATAGAACAACTGTTTCTAAAACTAATCTTGGTATCCAAGCTACAGACACTTATATATTAGATCCTTGAATCGCTCTCAAGACTTATACAATGGTTCCAAGTCTAGTTACTTGAATTGTACAATCTTACACTTCAACTGTGAAGTCTTTGACGGTGGAAAAAACTTGGTAAGAAACTTTGGGGCCAATTCTTCCTATGTATTTATGCTTCTGGGTTGCAACGATTTCAATGAAAACGGGAACAATCCCATGTGAATTAAGCCTTGGTCCACCTCATTCATCTTGACAGTGTCGTAAACTTCTAAGAACATGGCTAAATGAATGTTATGTCTTTATGAGAGAAGACTCTACAGTGATTTTGCTAAACCATGTTTATCAACACAGGTTTAAGCTAAAAATCGTTGGCATTAATTGTTTGTTGACGAATTCTTGAGTAGTTATCATTAACCATCGATCAGAAGTAATCTTGAAGTGCTCTAGGTTGTTGAGGCTATAGTGGTTGGTTTTGATTTCCTTCGTTTGCCATGGCTTTAGATTAGTTCCTTCTCTTCTGAATTGACAAAAAGTCCTTTCAATTTCTAGGTCAAAAGCAACAAGTTCAAGTCTACAAGCTATTTGCATGCACCTATTAAATCCATAAATAGAACAAAGACTTGAGCAAAAATAAAAGAAAATAAAGGCCTAGATTAAGATTGAACAATGTTACTACAATATTAGTAATAAATCGAAGTTTTCAATCCTTGGCAACAACGCCAAAAACTCAGATTTCCATTGATATATCCATTGAACCCGCATTTAGAACTATTGAAGAAAAGACTTACTTGCCCATGACAAAAAGAAAAAGAATCCAAAATTTCCATAATTACCGAGCATGTCTAGTATTTTTAGGTGTATCATTTTGCCTAAAACCCAGATTTGTATAATTCAAAATGCTTTAAAAAGAAGACATAATAAAGCATAAAATCACTTCTGATGGTGTAAAGTAGCTTCAAACGACTTATGGAGAAAATCGAATCAAAAGTAGAGACATGTTGCAAGAATTTGAGGAATAAAGTAATGGGAAACATCATGATGTATTTTAAGCATAACATTGGTACAAAGACGAGTTTAGATGCTCTTGGGGTCTATAGAAAGCTAAGAGAATTTTTTACAATTGTTATGTTGAATACGTTTCTAAAAGATGATCATGACAACACTAACTGCAAGGGTATGGGTCACATCAAGTAGTAAAGAGATAAGTACAAATATCGCCACACGAAGATTAAAATTTAATTTAAAACTAAGTACTATAGCGTTGAGTAATTGTAAAGATAAATAAAACTAAAACTCGATGATTAATTAAAAGAGAAATAGAAATTGAATTAAAAAGTGTTAATAAACGAATGAAATATATAGTATAAAAGATCTAAGACCTTGAGTTCACTTATCCCATTCTATGTTTTTCCTAATTGGCTATTAATAATGTATCCTAATTTTATTTACTAATCATAAGATCTAAAATGAATTTGCTACCTCTCCCAAGTGTTAAACGAATTGCTAAGTAAAAATTTTCCAAATTAATATCCCTATCAAACATGGTCAACTAAACATTTCTTAAGTACACCCTATCTTAATCACTTAGAATAATTCAATGACCTCCCAGTTCTTATTATTAATCTAAATGATTAATAGATTATTTAGGTACTAATTTCCTCCCAGAATATTAGTAATATCAAATTGTATTTACCTAATTTGATAAACAAATTAAACCTTCCTAAGTATTAAATTTATCCATCTTTGATCATTCAATTTGTTAAATGACAAATCAGAATCCATTAATGCAAGTAAACATAAGTAAATAAAACCATTCCACATTAAAAAAATTGCCAATTAAACATAATTAAGATAAGTTACATCAAGACCCTAGATTAAGATATCCACCACAATATATCAAATATTAATATCAAATTAATCATGTAATCCATAATCTTTAAATTTAACAAATAAAAGGTTCAAATGAAATACAAAATAAAAATGATAGAGTTTAGGAAACTAGACTAGAGGTAAGGGCTTTAAATTCTCTTTCAAATCTTCTTCCAAAGACTTCAAATTGATTCAATCCCCCTTTCTTTCTCTAGTCTCCTTTCCTTGCTCTTGACCTTCTCTCTGTTTAAAATTCCACTTTTCCTTCTTGGTTTCTTGGTGGCTACTTCCCCTACTCATTAAAACCTTAAATATACCCAAATTATGTAATTAATTGATGATCTTATGGCCTAAAATCATCCAAGAATGTGTAGGAGGAGTAAAGGCGCTCAAAATGGCGCGGCGGCGTAGTGGAGGAGAGATGGGTTGCACAGCCGCATGCCTTGGTGTTGTTGCTGTGCCATAGCTTCTATCTTTTTCCAGAATGCATGGTATAATAGTGCCATGCCATAGCAATTGCATGCCATACAAATAGCCTAAATCTTTAAACTTCGCTTTTCTTGTTATTTGGTCCCTAAAACTTTTGCATTTTGGTCCCCAATTTTTTTCTGACCTTTTCGACATTTCTTTTTCAAGCCAATTTCAAATTGAATGACCATTTTCTAACTTTTCTACACAAGGTCACTAAAATTCATCAAATATTAACAAATTTAAGGATTTACAAAACAATTCTAGTCCTGAAGTGGCTGATAAATACGTATTCCACACACTTATCAAAAGACGTCATCTATAAGGTAAAAAATCTGGATCAAGTGGATAGTGGAGCATAGGATCTTGTTTTGGTATTTTCGAAAGCAAGTGGATGGTAGTTTTAAGGAAAGGCAAGACCAAGGGGTTACACTATATAATGAAGCTATATTTTCTCTTCAGGAGACCAAATAGAGTACGAAGAGAGGAAATAACTCAAGTTAGAGCTCTTAAATTCTAAGATTGATTCAAGAAGATAATAGGTTCTATCTTCTGTATCCTATGTCTCTTTCTTATTATTTAATGCTTTTAATCATGCAATTAAGTAGCTAAAACTCTTAGTTAGCGTGAGAGATAGAGCCTTGATTATAATTTTTATGGGTTATGATGATTTGAATTTTTAAAACTTAATGAGATGATGTTCATTTATATTTTGCATGTTAATTAGTATTAAATTTTTGAATAATTTAGGATTTACAACTTTGATTATTACATTTTTAAATGATTTGAGAATGATAATCTTGATTTTGAATATGTAACTTACTAATGTAAACCTAAGGACCATACTAGTACAAGGGTTGAATTGTAACCTTTATTATTCAATTTTGGAATACATTGATGCAAGGTTTGAGGACCACACCAATCCCTTATCTTGATTGCTTCACATATAAATAAATTTGTATCAACATGATAACCAATTTGATTGTTAATATAAAGTCTTCTTATTTTCACAACACTTGATGCACTCTTAGCATGTTCACAATAGGCTATACCAAGCATTGTTGCATGTTTTAGGGTAGATGAGTTAAATCCCACACCAAGATTAACTTGTAATCAATGGAAAACTAATGCGTGAAATCTTTTCATTACTTGTAAGAAGGCCATCACTGTCTTAAGGTCCATGATTTGTAAATTATGTATAACACCCTAAAAATTATAATTAATAATGGATTCTCAAACTAACACCTCATTACCCTTGGTTTAATCTTTTATCAATTTTGTTCATTAATCATTAGTTTAATTTTATTTTTCATCAATCAAGCCACTCCTCTTTTATTCAATTTAAAATTTATTAGTTAAGAAACCATTGATTTATTTTATTCCTTATGGGATCAACCTCGTGGAATACTTATTATACTACATGCGGTTCATATACTTGTGTGTTTTAATTTGGATTCTAGGATGCTTATTTAAGTGTAACTAGAATTTTACAACAAGTTTTACGCATCATTGTGGGGAATAGGCATTAAATTAGGTTTTTAATTAGTAAATTTTAGATTGCTTTGTTTAATTAATTTTTATTTTTTTAGTCTCATTTCTTTTTATTATTTATTTTTATTTCTTTTGTTTTGTTTAGTTTAGGATTTAAATTAGTTTTGTTTTGTTTTGCCTTTTAGGTATCTATGCTTAAAAAGTTTTTGAGTTCGCAAGAGGAATTGTATCTTTGAAGGACACTTACCTATCGACTCTTCAAAGATTACATGATTTTGTGAATTAACTAAATCTGTGCATTTTAATTCGAATACAAGGCAAAGTAATTGAAGAAGAAGGACAAACGCAAGCAAACATGGATCCGCAAATACCAAATCAACAAATTGTTGCACTACCTCTCACACTTAAAGCTCATTTCATGCCGTAAATGAATGATGCTCCTTCTTGCATTGTTTATGCCACCACCAATGCCAAACATTATGAGATCAAGTTAGCTATTATTCAATTACTATCACAATTTCATGGTTTATCTAATGACGATCATTATTTGCATGTGAAAGAATTCTTTGAAATTTGTGCAACTACAAAGATACACAGGTTGAATGAAGAACAAATCTGCTTGAGACTTTTTCCATTTTCTCTAAAAGATAATGTGAAAATTTGGCTTCATTCTTTACTAGCTCGTTCAATCATGCAATGGACTCAATTGGTCAACAAATTTTTACAAAATTTCTTTCCTGCTCAACGTACCAATAAATTAAGGAGGGATATCATGGGATTCCAACAAGACATTGGCAAAACATTTGCAGAAGCTTGAGATAGACACATGGAATTGTTGCTGAAATACACTCATCATGGCATTCCTCTACACCAACAAGTTTAATACACTTATGAGGGGTTGCGTTCATATGATAAGAGGATGGTTGATGGTACATCTAATGGAGATTTCTTTAGAAAACTAAACAAGAGGTATGGGATTTATTTGAAGCAATTTGTAAAAACTCTCAACAATAAAATCATCCATGACCAAGAGCTATCTAGGAAAGCCCATGAATTTTCTTCTCTTCCATCTCACAATTTGGAAACACAGGTATCATCTTTTGCTTCTAAATAAGAAAATTCGATTTTGTCTAATATGCTTAGCTCACAAAGCTAGCAATAAGTTTACTCTTTGCGTTCCCAATTAAGACATTCTATAGAGATTTGCCAATACAATTAAATGGGAAGTTCTTATAAGCAAGTGAATCAAGTTGACAACTTCAATCAACTAAGGAATGATCATTCCCTAATACCTACAATCCAGGTTGGAGGGATCATCCTAATCTCCAATGGAACAATTAAAATAGCCTTTTAATTCGCAAGAAAGATTTTAATCAAGGCATGCAACAAGGAAATCATATCCAAATGAGCAATCAAGAACCTTCATTAACACAACAAAGTCAACTTATAACACTCATTTTTAGAACGAGTGAGCTTAAAGAAACAATGGACAATCTCTCCAAGGTAATACTTCAATTGGCCCAAAGTCAGCAAGCTTTTCAACAACAATCTCAATTGCAAGCAAACAATCTTGAGACTTCTACACAAATTAGAGATTTAAGTGAGTCAACTAGCAAGTGCAATGGTAGAAATAGAACAAAGTAAGCTTCCAAGCTAACCACAAGTCAATCCTAGACCACTAGAATAAGCAAAGGCCATTACAATTTTGAGAAATGGTAGAGTGATAGATAATAAGGTTAGGGATGATGAATCAAGTGAAAAATCTAATCTTGGGAAGCCAAAAAGTTCGCTGTAAGGCAATAAGTAGTAAAAAAAATAAGCAAACAAACCAAGAGCAAGCAACAAGCATTGGAGAAGGATATTGTTGAGGATGAAGAGAAAAGAACATTTTGGACTTCTGGACAACATATGTGCCACCTCTACCTTTCCCTCAAAGATTGGCAAAGCCAAATAAAGATCTTTGAAAAGATGCAATCTTAGAGAAATTCAAAAGGTGTCCATCAACATTCCATTTTTAGATGCAATTCAACAAGTTCCATCATATTCTGAGTTTCTCAAAAACTTAGTAACTAATAAGTGGCAATTTAAGGAACATGAGAAAGTGATGGTAAGTGAGGAAGTGAGTGCTATCTTACAACAAAAACTTCTTCCAAAGCTCAAAATCTAGGGAGTTTCACTATCCCTTGTGTTATAGGAAATAGAAATTTTGATAAATGTTTACTTGATTTAAGCGCTTCAATTAATTTGATGTTGTACTATATTTTTATAGCCCTTAATCTAAGAGAATAAAACCTATAATAATGTCTATTCAACTTGTAGATAGATTGGTCAAATATCCTATAGGAATACTTGAAGATATACCTGTTAAAGTTAATGATCTTGTTTTGCATATAAATTTTGTAGTAATAAAGATCAAAAAAGGTGTTCAAAGTGACTTGCCCATTTTTTAAGGAAGACAATTCATGGCAACCGTTGGAGTAAAAATTGATATCAAAGCGGGCACACTCACACTTAATGTTCTTGGTAAAACTAGAGAATTTAAAGTTTTTTATACATTAAAGTTACAAGTGATGAAGACAAATGCTATTTTGTTGGTACTAATGATGATATAGAGCAAGATACAATGAATCAAAGTACCATAAAAAATTCTTTGAAGATCCACAAGTTCGATGATTTTCCAAGCATTATGCATTTATAAAAATTGAGCAAAATTCATATCCCATATGATTTGAAAGAACATTTCAAGATGCACAGTGTTCATGCACACAAAATTCATATCCTATATGATGTATATTTCAAAAAAAGTTTGGGGGTTGTTGCGTGTTATTTATGTGCTAAATATTTAAAATGCTCCATTCATTGTTACACACCACCAAAAAAAAAGGGAAGTATAATACAAAGCCTTGTTTTAATTGGGACTCATGCCCAAGTAAGCATTGAGTACTCACTCAAAAGTTAAAACAACGCTAAAAAAAAAAAAATGTGTTAAGGTTGAAGGTGAAAATTCTATAAAAAGAGAGTTCTTGTGCTTGAAAAGAAAAGAGGTGAAAATAAATGTGTAGTTGTGAAATTTATTTGCAAGCAAAGAGGGGAATTTAATGTTAGGTGTACATGTTGTTGAATACTTTGCTTTGCTTTACCATTTTGCCACTAATTCCATAAAAACGTCACTTATTTACCTACATTACATCCTTAAAGAAAGTTTTAAGTTGTCCTGTGTGATTGTATGGTTCATTTGCATCCATTGACATGAAAATCAAGTTGTTAGCATTCTATCAAGTTGTAGTTCTCCAGTATAGGTTGTCTCAAGTAATACAGTTCGAGAGTCTGAGTGGCAGTCCACAAGGAATACATTATATAAAGTCCACAAGTCCAATGTCCAAATATTACAAGTTCAAGTATCCAAATATTATGAAAATAGATTGAATTTGCTTCTTGTTAAATTCACTATTATTAGATATTAGGGCATTAGGGATCCATTTTAATAATATGTATAAAAATTATTCTTGATCCTTTTTTTATACACAATTAAGAATCAATATAAAAGCTATCTTAATTGGAAGATGAATAACATTTAAGCATAAAAAAATCAAAAGACTAACCTTTAAATTAATGGTGAAAGACTACAAATTGTCTTGCTCTTGATCTGTAGAAAACATATAAGCATTCAATGCTTAGCCTTAATTATCGTACTCAATAAGGGTTTTTAACAAATCAAAATTACTTGCAAAATATAGTACTTAATCATTAGAAAAGTTGACAATGAAATACAAAACAAAGCATCAAAGAGTAAAATTATACAACTATCAAAAGTTCACTCTTAACCCTAATTATGAATTAAGAAAGACATTATATAAATAATAGCACAATTAGATAAAGAAAGAATGGAAAATTATAAAAAAAAAGCAAAACATCCTAAATAACTTCTAACACTTTCGTTATGTATGCAAAACAAAATATATTTTACATGTGTGAACACAAGCTGCAAATTTTCAACTTAATCATGCTCTGTCAGATTGTAGCATATTTTGGACCATCAAATCCATTGAATTCGTTGAAGCTGTCTTCTTCAAAATTGTTGGTGCCTTTATAAGCTTTGTAATGGTCAAAAGTTCAACTAAATTGATTATGTACAGCAAGATTTACCTTGAAAATGAGCAAAGGTATTCATTTTGGGTTTCTACAATAATCTTCTAGAATGATGACTGTTTTTGATAGGAAAAAGCTCTGAATTTGGATAAGTGTAAAACATAACAATTGTAAGTCTATCTATAAGATTTTTAAAACATCCAACCATATGATTTTTGGATACGTATGTGAGAAGATATGACCCAAATACGAAACCATGTTAGGTTGGCCCTCAGCTGCGGTTAGGTTTTGTTGAAGCTTGATTTTGACCCAATAGATGCTTGAATTAGTCTAGGAACTTGTGGATCCACCTAAATAGATCAAGCCTATTGGGTGTAAATGGATTTTCAAGAGAAAAAGAGGTGTGGATGGGAAAGTGGAGAATTTCAAAGCAAGGCTGGTGACCAAGGGTTATACCCAAAATAAGGGAGTCGACTATCAATCTGAAGTCCAACTACTGCTCTACTTAGTCATTTATCTGATTTATTCATGGTTAGCATTATCTCAATTCCCTTGTAGGAGCCAGAGAAAACTATTCCTACCCTATAAAATCATAAGAAGGTTTGGTTTACCCTTTTTTTTGTAAGTTATTGTGAAAGTTCTCATTCTTTCAGTTTATATTACTATTACATGGCATGTACAAATGTTTGTGTTGCTTGATAGTAGCAAATGTTATTTAATTTTTTTTTCCTCAAATTTGATTCAAAATGATGTTACATTTATTGTGTGAATATGCATAGTTATTTAAGTTATAAATAACTACATATGCAAATGGCTATAATAGAAGTAGCATAGTAATTACAAAATCTACTGCAAATATAATTCTTAACTTTATTAATCAATGTAAACTTTAATTATATAACTGTAATACTAGTACTCTCTCTTGGAGAATTAAAGCAAAACACAAAAATGAACATTATACAAAATAGAAAATTGTATTGCTACTCTAATGGCTTCAAATGAATGAGATTACTCATTGAGATGATCCAAGTTTTAGCTCTAAAAGATCTTCTTCAATTGAAATTTCGGGATCTGCTTCCAACGTGTCTTGTCGAGATGACTCTGTTGGTGCTGCGATACTTAATGGGTGGACCATAGCAGGTGGTAGGAAAATTAACTTTCCCAGGTTTCCATTTCCAGCAACATTCACATAACACGGCCTCTGATAGTTCATTGCAAATATAAATAATTAAGATATAGCAGTTGTAATTCAAACAGGCAAGAATCAGATTGGTTCTTACCAAACAAGGAATTCCCAGGTAATTTGGAAATGGATTGCTGTGATTTGCAGCTTTTGTGATGACTGGATTAACAGCCTGACTTGAGGTACTAGCCTTCAAGAGTAAATGAGATTGATAATAATATGATTGATTGTTAATAGAAATTACTTTAAATTCCTATTGCAAATGGGATTTCAATTTCACCTGTACTGGAATATCCCGGTGTTGCTTTAATGGCATAGCAGAAGCAGAGGCACTGGCCTGCATGCAATGCAATGAGTACCAAAAACCCATTACACGTACGAGAATGATGTTGTGTATTTATTAAATTCAAAGCACCATGGGTTCACCTGAGATGAAGTGTTATTCATAGTTTCCACTGAAGGTGGAGAATCTTGAAGAGGAACCAGAGCCTGTAAATTCATAAAACAAACCAAAGCAATATATAAAACCATTTATATACGTATGTGCGAACTGAACAGGAGAGTACAAGAGATCAGAAAGAGAGATTACAAATTCTTCAGAGAATGATGTGTCAAAGATGCTTGATCTATTCCTTCCCTTATCCCCTAAAGCTTGTCTTATGAAGAACTTCTGTGCATGACTGGCAATCTGCATTGGAGTTCTGGTTATCACATGAGATTCCGAGATTCTTTTCCACTTACCTTTCCCATGAATTTTCAACCCTTCTAAAAACATTCTGTGCTCTCTCTCTGTCCATGGCTTCCCTGATTAAATCAAAAATAACAATAACAACAATATATTAACAATAATCACAAGAAACCAAAAACACGAAATCATATATATATATATATATATATATATATATAAGAATATACATACGCTTTTCAATTCCGGATCTCCTGGAGGGAGCCTGTTGTCCGAGTTTTGTATACTGAGACTGCAAATTTCCCATGCTAACAGTCCTCTCATTGGATTTTTTATCTAAAATATTCACACCGAAAAGCTTAAAGCAAGCCTTCGGTTCACACATTCGTGAGTCCATCTCTGCTGTCTGAAGAGATAAAACAATAATTTCCCAAGAATTTTACCGGACTCGATGGATTTTCCAGCAGGCTTCTTTGTGTTTATATACATGTTTACATTCCTTTCCTGCAACATATTACCATTACCAAGCCTTCTTAATTTGGGAAATATCTTTTATTGATACGTTTATTGAAGATTTTATTCTTCCTTATTGAATTTTACAAATAGGGTAGTTTTGGAAAGTGCTGAAAGGATTACAAGAACTGGACTAAAACCCAGTTAATAAACAAAGATCATAAAGTAGATTTGTGTAGTCAAAATCGAAAAAGTCGAAAAACAGAATAGGAAACTAGAATCAAATAAGGTAAGTAGGGGTTAAATTAAGCAACGGCTACACGGTTTTTATTAAGAGTTTACCTTTGAACTTTACTTTTGGTTCAATTAATTTATGCCCCAGCCAAGTGACATGTTCTCTTCAAAATAAATAGGAGAGATTTGAGGGGAATAATAAAGTTAAGGTTAGAAATCAGTTATTCTTAACATAAAAATTTGGGTTGATAAAATTATCGACAAATAAATAAAGTATTTAGAGGTAATTCCAATGGACAACAATGTCTGTATTAAAATAAAATAAAATATGAAATAATTTATGGCCCTATTAATTTATGAAGCTTAGACAATTGCTTTACTAACGATTTTCTGTGGTTGTATATTTGTTCAGGGCGTTTTCGGATATTGTTCTTGCCCTTGCACACTTTGTTCCCAAAATACAAATTATTTACACAAATGAACCACACATACAAATTAATTACTTACACAAATTCATCCACACATCTCTGTTATTATATTTTTTATTTGTTTTCTTCTTCGTATAGAAGGATTATTCACCACAAAAGCAATATATTAATAAGGATTATCTTAAAAATTTAAGAAAATTAATTCGAATAGGGTTGCATCACCACTTCTTTAGTATCTTCCCACAAATACAAATTATGCTAAATAGATGGTTATTATTTAAAATAGCAGGGAAGAAAAAATTGGACTTTTCCCAATTCAAAACTTGACAAATACAAAAATAAAAAAAAATCCTTAAAAAGTCGAGATATATATCAGAGGATCCAAATAAAAGAATAGCATTTCAAGAAACCTACTTGAAAAAGAATTAAATTCTAATTCTATTAAGTTAAAGCTCAATTGTAAATCTCTCAGAAAACCAAAGTTGGCCAAAAACTTGAAAAATTTGCTCCCCTAAAAACTTGAACAAACTGAAATTTTCAGACCAAACATCTGAGAAGACACATCCAATCTTCATGGAGATTGAGGAGGTCCGACTTTAAGCTCTAAATTATCTCTTTCCTTTGAAGTTTTCTGACCTGCTTGTAACGTTATCTGTTGCTGCTGTGAAGCTGTATTCTCAGACCGTCGAGGAGTAAAATATCGGAGGATTCCGGGGATTTAGACGTAATTTTGCCTCTGAATATTCATTTCCTGAATGAATGAACTAGTTCCTGAAGAGCTCTGACCCTTACTGAGGACTGGGAACTATGAATAACATGAGAAATATCAAATAAGTGATTCAAGATTTTGATTGATTGCAATAACGGGTTTATAACTTGAATTGATTCTTACCATGTATGGGATTCCAAGATAACTAGGTCTTGGAATACCACCAATTGCTGCAACAGGAACAACAGGATCCAAACCAAGATTTGGGAAGCGATTCATTGTCTGATTTACCTGTGTTGGCAGTACTTTAAGGACTAAGAATCCTATAAAATCGTTGGTGCATAGTAAATCAAATGATGATAATGGATTTGTAAACTTACTTGTGATGAAGTTGTAGTAACAGTTTTCGGGGGAAGGAGGGGAGCTTGAGGAGGAGATGAAGCCTGTAAAACCATCAACTCATAATACAGAATAAAGATGAAGGAAAAAGTGCACGTTAATTCATGTGTAGGGTCTGTAATTGAGAAAGAGAGCGAGAGAGAGATTTACAGTAGGTTCTTTGAACGGCATGTCAAAGAGACTTGTTCTGCGATTCTTCTTATAGGTTGAAGCTTGTCTAAGAAAATATTTTTGTGCATTGCTAGAGACTTGGGTTGGGGTCCTGCTTGCAACAAAGTTCTTTAAAATTCCTTTCCAATCGCCCTTTCCAAGTGATTTCAAACCAGATAAAAGCACTCGGTGTTCATCCTCTGTCCATGGCTTGCCTAACCAAATTCAAACCATGTTAACTCTATGCATGCCAAACAACTAATAGGACTTGTAAAATATTGGATAAACATCGAGAGGAACAAAAGTGCCTCCTACATATAATGAAAAATCCAAAATCGTAAAGATAAAACATTGGAGACAATAGAAAATTGAATCTAGAACTATACCCTTTCTCCTTTCATGAGCAGCTTTGTTTCGTTTATAATGAATTGGTCCATCAGAGAGATACCCTTCATCATCAATATGAGCATTCAACTTGTCTGCAACTGCAAGAGACTGTAAACTGCCCAAGCTAACACTCTTTTTCATAATAGAGTGATCCTGGATTCGGCCCGAAATATTCACACCAAAAAGCCCATTACAAGTTCTTGAGTTGTGCCCATTGTGCCCACACTGTGAACACTTTCTGATTGTTTCTTTCACCATCTCGAGTTAATTTTATTTCAAAACGAAACACCAGGGAGAATAATGGTATGATCAAGAAAAATATAAGCACATTCCCAACTTTGGAAAACACATCTCAAGCTATATATTAAACTGGAAGCACGTATGACATATTTATGACTCCAACAAAAAAGGTTAGCATTAGCAATCTCTTGAGATGCCCATCATTGATAAATACATACATTAAATAGAAAGAGCACCCAAATGGAAATTGCTTCATCATCAATCTCGGGACAATTACAAAATTATAAATAAATACATAAATAAAAAATCTACAAATCCCAAAATTTGGAACAGCACAAAAGTGCATGTGTTTCGATCGCTTTCAGGGCAAGTGAGATATATAAATGCAAGCAGTGAGGG
>CM040453.1:21239599-21294836 GCA_022749755.1 Azadirachta indica | reverse complement strand
AAAGTATATGTTCTTTTTTAACTTTTATTTATATTAAAACCGTATATTCATATAATATTTATAACTGTGTTGCCTAAATTTTTTCGTTATTTATTTGATAAAATTTCCCAACACCATTTATATAAGACACAAATGAAATGATAACAAATTATTCCTAAATTTTAGGATTACAGGAGAAGATATCAAAGACCTCGTGTGGGAACCATAGAAAAAAGTTAATTTACCATTGGAATTCATCAGCACCCACCAATTGCAGCAGATTTTAGAACTTATTAATGAATTGATAAATATGATCAGAGTTGATTAATTTCCTCAAGTTTTTCTTAATTGAGGCAGTGAGCCACGTCTTCCACTACAGCTATTTCCTCTAGAAAGGGCCCACTAATATTCTTCTTGAATTCTCCATTTTGTACATATTCCTTCACCGGGCATAGTATACACCATATCAGCTTCCCCAATAATGACGAATCTCACGCCAAGCATGCTGCTATCAACTCCAATTTCTTTTCCCTACTTTTATACCATTTATTTTTTATAAGTTTATTAGAATTTAAGTATATATATATATATATGTATGTATGATATCAAATTTTGTCATCTAATATCAATTAATAAATTTTTAGTTTATGAGAGAAAGTCTGTACTCTCTTCTTTTATCCTAGTTATATACCATTTATTTTTTCTATGTTTATTAGAATTTTAGTGACATTTGAATTCTGATTAAGATAAGCTAGGTTCATTAACATTATTTAATTTGGGCTTTAGTTTAGACAAATACTAGTTTATGGGCCAATTCTTCTTTTCCATTCTTATCATAGGTCTAACTTATTGTATGACTTTGTTATGATATTAGGCTAAAATATTCAGGACATAAGTAGGGTCCAACGTAGGTTTCGACTGGAATGAATACTAACCCTGTAAGTTAGGGGTGATGTCGCTTCAACATAAAATCTGATTAGAAGGTCCAACAACAAATTGGGCCCAATTAGATATCGTGAGTCTAACATAATATTTCTTCCTTTCTAAATCTTTTTCTAGGTCATGGACTTGGTATACATAACATGGACCTGAATTAATATCAGTGCAACATGATGTATAGACATAGGGTCCAACATTATGAATGGTATATGAATGGTGAAATTGTCTGAATCTTCCTTCTTTATTATTGGTACTATAGGTCACAAATCAACTGTTCGGTAGTGGTTGAAAGGCCACGTGAAACCACTCTTTTAAATCATTTTAAAAAGATTTTACTGATCAAATTATCCAGCACCTAATAAAATCAGAAATACACATTATGTTTCGAGTGGAACGTAAATAAATAAACGATGGAGAGAGCTAGTAAAAATGTTTTACTAAACTGATTGAATGAAAACTATTAGAGATAATTGGACGGGAGACCACCCAATTAGAATAGTATGAAATATATCGCAAGATACAGCAGGCCCAAAAGGTGAACCCAGCTTTCTTGATTTCATTGTATGTGTAACTCTTTGTTCTAGCCACCTTTTTGTAATTTTATATTCATGAATAGTGTTACGCAGACAATCAATTTATTATTCATATTTTGATCTAGCCTCTAGGATATATGCGAGCTTTCAATGGAGTTTTCATCACAACTGTAAACTCCCAGCTTCTCTTCCAAACTAACTTCATCTCCATCCACAGCCCTCCATTGATAATTCCAAATCAAATTTGCAACAAAATATTCCAAATGAAGCATAGCCAATCCAAGTCCAGGACAAATCCTTCTTCCAACCCCAAATGGCATCATCTTTATCTCTCGACTTCCCGTTATATCAAACAGTACTTGTCTGTTTTCCTCACCGTTTACAAACCTTTCAGGCTTGAATGTCATCGGATCATCCCATGCCTTTGAGTCCAATCCCATTTCCGCCAATCCGAAATTTATGGAAGCATTTTTTGGAAACAAAAACCCTTCAAAAACTGTGTCCTCTGTCACAGCATGTGGAGCAACGAAGTGTACAGGAGGATGGCGCCTTAAACTTTCCAAAATCACTGCTTTCAAGTATGACATCTTCTGCAGATCCTCTTCTTTTACCTCTCTTTCTGCGTCTCCCATAACCTCTTTAATCTCCGCAAATAGTTTTTCTTGAATATCTGGATACTTCACCAAATTTGCCATCACCCATTGCAGTGCTGTGGATGTTGTATCAGTACCCGCACTGAGAAACTCTGTACACAAGCTCATAATTTCCTTTTCATTAAGCTTCCTCTTTTCCTCCGGTAGCTGTAAATCAAACAAGGTATCGACATACGCTAAGACATACTCGTCTTTCACTTCTGCAGGCTTGGTTACTTTCTCTTCTTTCACCTTCCTCCGCTCTCTTATCAACGGCATCAATACGTCTTCTTGTTGTTTCCGAATTTGTAAAAACTCTTGCCATAGTTTCCGAAACACAATCTTTGTCACTCTTGGCCAGAAATTCAGTACATTAAATCGTCTAATATTAAGTAGCATCAAACGCTGAACATCCTCGACTTCCATAATCTTCTTCTCGTCAAGCTTGTCCCCAAAACACATCAGAACTAACAAACAAAACATGGCGAATTGAAAATGGTCGACAACCCGAACTGCATCGCCAGTTTTAGCCTGAGAGTTGAGACAATCTAAGAGGATTTGCAAAACCCACTTGCGCGCATGAGAGTAGGATTTCAAGCGCGAAGGATGGAGAATTTCCGCCGTCAGGTTTCGCCGCAGAAGGCGCCATGTAGGGCCATAAGCAGCAGCGTTGATGGTATGTTTGTTACTCGCAGCTTTTGTAACGGCCCCAGCAGGAGGGCGGTCGGCGAAAACAGCGCCATTCTGGATCAAGGCCTGATGAGCAAGGGAGCGATTAGCGATGAAGATGGTGGATCTTGAACCAATTCTGAGGGTGATTACGGGGCCAAATTTGCGGTGAACATCTCGGAGGATTGATTCAAGTTCAAGTAAAGTTTTTCGAGCCAAGAGAAAGTTGCCAATGACGGGAAAAGTTGAAGGGCCAGGAGGGAGGCTGTAATTATTATTCTTGGAATAGAGAAGGTTGATAAAGGCTTTGATCAGAGCAGTTATGCAGAGATGAACCAGGTTTCCATACGGTACCGAATTTCTGAATTGATGATGGAGGAGTTTGTAAGGAGGGATGAGTTCAATATATTGAAACAAAATATAAAAAAAAAAAAATAGAAAGTTTTATTATAATAATTGTAACGTAAAAGATATAGCATCTCAATTTCATATATTCTCTTTCATGTATTTGGATTTTTATGTTTGCACATTTCTTTAAGTGCTGAAAGAGGGAGGAGAGATATATGGTTTAAAGAAGACAAAGAAGAAAATATTAATGTTTTTGGATTTGACGTCAATTTTGTTTAATCTTATTGTCTCTTATGGAAGGCTATAAATTCAAGATCGATAATAAACTAAATATGCTTTTATATTCTCGTCTTGTAAGTCTTGTGCTATCTTTCAGTGACAATTATTAGATAGGTAAATTTGTATATTTATCAATTTTTTGAAAAAAATTTTAAATGTTATTGTCTTTTTCATGCTATCCAATTTTTTTTATTTAATAAAATTTTATTTTATTTAATAGAATTTTGTTATTTGTATATTTATTTCTAGTTAATCAATCATGATAATAATTAGATTTAGTGAGAGAATTGAAAATAAGTAAACTAGTTTTATTAAATAGTTCGATGATATATGTTGATACCATAATTTAGAGTCTTGATCTTACACAGTAAAAGTGCTATCTTTTAGGCCTGCTAGCAAGACCTTCTTTTATTACTCAAAATTATCTCCCCTTCTCCAAGGGTAGGGAACCGTATATATATACACAGCTTTCCTTCTTTTAGTTGTATTAAAAATTAGAATTTACAAAAAATTCGGAGTGTATCTTGTAAAATCTTAACTTGCTTTAACTTAAGATTTCCAACCTTAGTTTCGCTTCCTTTACAAGGATTTCCTTCTAGTCAGGATTACTTATAGAACATCCGACCAGAATCCTCATCATGCTGATATGATCAAGACGCACTAAGACATATTGGACCTTAAGCCTACTTGTAAGAAGCCCATTAATCTCATGTGCCTGAGTCCATTTTCCGAAACACCAAGCCTCCCTAGCTTCCAATGGAAAATTAATGTTTTTATTGGAAACTTTACTTTTAGGACAACCTAGACTATTCTTAAACGACACTCGAGTGAGAGAACGCTAAATTGAACACAATATGCAATTCATTTTATCAAATGCTCCACTGCTTCTTCTGAACACCAGCTTTCCTGCTCAACGGGTGAGAATAGGGGCTCACTTGGTGGCTAAACATAGAATACAGCTGTGACCTTTGAAATTCAAAAGAAGCGCCAACAGTGCTAAAACGTGGCCACGTTCCACCTTGATTCTTGTGTTGGTAATTAATGTGCGTAAATAGTTACAACCATTACTGCCTTTAGCCCTTTCACCTTACTACCACACGCTACCGCACAACTGTTCCACATCAGTCGATGACTTTATTGCACCATCAGAGCCATTCATTTCATTTGTAGCGTGGAGCGAGGAAGGTATAAAAGTTTCACTTACCCTTTTCAACTATTTACTTTTTTCGCATCTTCAATAGAGCTCTAAAACCTCTTCTTTCTCTGTAAGCTTTGCCCTCCGCTCTCTACAAAACTTCCTTCCTAGTTTGCAAACAAGTTTTCCCTTTTCCTCCGACGCTCGTTTCTTGCTCTCTTGCCAATCTTTTCATCTAGCTAAGCTACTTCTCCTTCAAGCTCGATTACTGCATTCATGTTCTTTTTCAATGCCGAAATGTGAATCTGTTACTTTATTTGAAAAAACTATGCCTTCCTTTGGTTAGTTTCATGATTAGGCCATTATTTCAGACTTATTTTTATGCCTTAAGACACTGGGAATAGACCCAAAGGTCATGAAAAATCATAGAAATCATTTTAGAGTCTAACCCAAATGCTTTAAGTTTCCCTTCCTTGAGCAAATATTTGGGTGAGTTCAGGTTGCAACCTAGGAAACTTATAGGGACCTTAGAACAAAACAGAATTGTGTTCCTCTGAACGGAATGAATGTTTAACCATAGCGTTATCTTGTGGTGAACTCCAAGCTAACTAGACCATATTATCGTTTGCTTAGATTGATTGTGGTAAGACGTGAAAAACTTGATATAAGAAACATTCCCACTAGCCTGGGAAGCGAATTTAATACTTCTTCGACAAGCTCATCTGAGATAGATTACGAAGCCTGGAATTGGCTTCATCATGATTAAAGCTGAACTCATTAGGGAATATGGGACCATTCCCTTTAAGAAGGCTCAACCCCTAGCCACTCTAATGCTGAAATCCTCTTAACCATCTTAGACTCTAGATTAAACGCCGTAAGTATTTTCACCTTGAGCCCAAAGTAGTAATTTTGTTTGACAATTCTTCTAACCATATGTAGGGAGAAATGGACCCTGAACAAACTAACATGAGAGACCAAGAAGTTCTCATAGATAAGATCACCTACCAACCTGATCAGCCCGCGCTTTCACTTCTATCCTTAGAACACATATTCGAGGCTCCCTTAATTCTGAATAGACAAGGAAATGGGAAGCGGGTGATGATGAGGGAAAAAATGATGAGCCTGGAAATGATCAGGATGAATCAAACTCCTAAGAGATCCCCCATCCTGTAGTCTAATACCCTCCCTCTAACCTAACCATAGAGAATAGCACATTTGAGGCTGATAAATTTCCTTCTAGTATCACCGAAGTTGACCTCATAGCCTTTAGGAAATTTACCATATTCTTGAGTCCGTCACCCTTAAAGTTTCCAAAGTTAAAAAATTCCTAGCTGCCCTAGAGGGATAAGGTGGCTTTTAATGAGGAGTTATTCCTCTTTTGAGCCAGATTACAGCCCTATTTTGCCGTCTTATTTTATGGATTTGGGATTTCTCCTTATCAGCTAAATTTGAACGGCTGGCAGACTTTCATGGGGCTGTGCGTGATTTGGCCTATAGCCATGCAAACTCCACTGACCATCGGGGAGATTAAACACCTATTCTTATTTAAAAAGGGGTCGAAACAACACTGAGGTTTCTATTATCTTCAAGCCCGTACAAAAGTTGATAGATTAGTCACGGGTAATTTTTCCTATAACAAAAATTGGAAGGATAAGTAGTTTTTTGTGGGTGGGGATTGGTGTCAGTCCTCCTTGGTTGGGATGAACATACATGCCCTCATGCCCAACGCATTTCAACCCGTTCTCCGTAAGTATATCCGATATAGTCGAAATGATGCATTCAGTTTTCTGTGCTAAATGCAGTGGCTAATGGTTTGCTAATAATCTTCTTTATTTGTGCAGCTGTTTGGGGTCCTAAACTTGACCTTGTTGCTCCCATTTTATCGAAAATTAGAGTAGGGCATGCCAAACAAGTTAACTAGAAAACCTTACTTTCTCTTAACCAGCTTATAGGTTCCAGCCTCATCGAAGTTGCTCTTATGAAGCTCTCAAAACTGCTCTCAAGACAAAGAAAGGTCGCACAACTAAGAACACACCTACTATCGGCTAAAGTGAGTTTCTGCTCGTCTGCACTTCCTCTTTCTTTTTCTTCTTCTTCTTCTTCCCTCTCTCTGTTTTTTTTTTTTTCTTTTTTGGTCAAAGTCCGTACCCTATTTTGTATGTTTCGCAGGGAAGATGCCTTCAAAGAAAGGTAAGAGGAAATTGCTAAGCTTATTAGGCTCTGTCCTTTCTTCCTTGGACACCTAGTCCGAAGCCTCAACAAAAAGGAAACAAAAAGCCTTCAAGAAACCTGAGCCGGACAAAGGTAGGTCACCTAAAAAGAAATCTAGCGACCCTAAGGTGAAAGGGAAGAAAGCTTGCCAGAGCTCTAAGGAGGATAGGAAAGAGCCCCTCCAAGAAAAATGCCCTGAGAAGGCTTCTGAAAGCGTTGAGGAAAGGTCGTCCAAAAGGCAATACACAGAACAAGGAGAGGAGATAGTAGAAGTGGATGGTCTTTCCTGGACGGATATCCCAGAGGAGAAAAGGGAGCTTTTTAAGCATCAGATCCCCTCCATCAACCATCTGGCTTATACGGTCGACTTTTCCTTGTCTTTGAAGGCAAAGGCTGCCAATACTGATGCAATTCTAAAGAAGATTCATCAGCAGCTCGGTAGGGTAATTACCTCTAATCTTCCCCTTTTTTGTTTAATCGTGATCGCCTTATCTAACTTGTTATTCAATAAGCATTCCATTATTTCAACTTGTACATTAAAAGTCCAAAGAAAAGCTCAATTGCCAACATGAACTTGTACAAGTCAATAGATCAATTGACTTCAGAGAAAACCTTATTGGGAAAAAAGTTGAGAGAATCAGAGAAGTGGGAAGAAAATCTAGAGGCTCAGTTGAGCGGGGAAAGGAAAAAGTGGGCAGAAGAGCGTAGTGCCCTTGAAAACAAAATTGCTAACCTTGAGGCTTAGGTATCCCATCTCAAGTCTCGCACAGCAGATCTTGCTCATGTTAACAAAGACTTGGAAGATGAACTCGCTCGAACTAAGATTAAGATAGATAAATAATGCGATACCTCCACCAAGAAAGCTTTGGAGCTAGCCTGCAGGATCTTCAAGAAGAAATATGAAGAACCTAACTTGGACTGGCTTTTTGGTGATCTCCACATTCCCTAACTCGTTCAACCAGAATCGAGGATTATGAGGGGCCTCTGTTGAGAAACCTATTTAGGATCTTAATCCCACTCAGCTTGATTTGATCACATCCCTTCCTGTTGCGCAAACCTTTAGCACTATATCATCTTCGAAGGATGTATAGTTCTTTAACTCCTTTGTATTTTCAAAAACTTACGTTAAGTATAAACAATTATTCTATTAATGGAAGCATTGCTACTTTTACTTCTACTTCTTTTTTCTTCTCATTTTTTTCTTACTGTTTTTGATATATGATTGAATCAATTTGCTGAGTTGACTCAAAATTCATAATAGTGATAATCAGATTCATTTAACTTACTAGTTTTGCATCTTGAATTAAGGTCAAGTCAATGATTTCTTTGAGGTAAAAGAAATTATCACTATTTGAACTTGAGTTTAGTGTTGGTTTCATGATGTTTTTGTAGGTAAATTTTTACTATTTGATCCGAATTGAGATCAGTTCTTTTTTTAGATATAATTTTTTGAAATAAAGAAATTTATTACTCTCAATACTTATTGTCTAGTCTAAACTGAGGTCAGGCTTTATTACAACAATTTTTTAAGAGGGCCAAAATCTAACAACTTTTTAACTACTAGTGTTTGATTTGAACTTAAGTCAGATCTTGTTATGACAACCCAAAGCAACATGACCAAACAGCTATTGTATGATCCAAACTGAGATCAGATCTTTATGGGTAATAATCCTTTTAAGGGAAATACTTCTTCAACATTTCAACATTTCAACATTCCATGGCTTCTTAAGTTCTTTACCGTCTGGGTACTATAACTTATAAACTCCCGGCTTAACGAACCTGATCACTTTATACGGGCCTTTCCAAGTAGCTCATGAGGCCCATTTATAGAGTATTTTAGTGTTTTAAATAACCCGCTGCAGCATTAAGTCCCCCTCTCGAAAAGCTCTTGAGCGAACATTCTTGTTGTAGTATTTTAGCACTCTTTATTAATAGGCAACCATCCTGATGAGCGCTTGATCGCGTTTTTCTTCTAGCAAATTTAAACTTAATTTCATTACCTTACCGTTCTTAAATTAATCAAAGTACCATACTATAAACAAGGGTATCCCAATTTCTACTAGTATTACTGCTTTAAAACCAAACGCTAATGAATAAGGTATTTCGCTAGTCGTTGTTTTTATTGTTGTTCGATAAGCCTAAAGGACTTGAGGCAATTTGTTCACTCATCTCTTCTTTTTATCGTCGAGCCATCTCTTTAGTACCTTATTGACAACCTTGTTTACTGCCTCCACCTGTTCATTTGCTCTAGAATGAGTAAGAGACATGAACCTAAGGTCGATACTTAGATCAGTGTAAAATTCTTTAAATCTTGCTTTGTCAAATTGCTTGCTGTTTTCACCTATTAGTATATGGGGTATCTCAAACCGATAAATTATGTTCCTTTCCAAGAAGACGGTGATCTTTTCCTCCGTTATGGTAGCCAGTTGCTTTGCTTGCACTCATTTCATAAAATAGTCGACAGCAACAATTGCATATTTCATCTAGGCTCATCCTGTTGGAAGTAGGCCAATCAAATCTAGCCCATACTGAACGAAAGCCATGGGATGAACAAAAAGGTAAGCTGTTCAGAGGGCTACTTTGGGATGTCCCTATGAAGCGAACAACTTAGACAAAATTAAGCTGTTTTCATCGCATCTTTGTGCAATATTGGCCAATAATACCCTTGACGCAGAATACGGTATGCTAAGGACCTACCTCCTCAATGGTCGCCACAGCTGCCTATATGGATCTCTTTGAACACATAGTTCGGCTCTTTCTAGTTGACATATCGCAAGTAAGGCAGCCCAAATCCTCACTTATGCAGTACTCCTTCAATCACCAAATAACGCGAGAATCTACTCTTAATTCTCCTGACCTCCTCCTTATCTTCAAATAGCTTTCTCTTGAGAATATATTCTTGGATTAGATTTATCCAAGTCAGAACCTGGCATGTAGTGCTGATCTGGTTGAATTTTACCTCTTATCTTTCCACACTTTTATAACACAGCACTTTTATAGTGATTGTTGTGGGAAACCTTCATTGTAACATTGAAGCTAACATGGTTAAGGCATCCGCTTTGACATTCTTCATCCTCCGAATTTAGGTTACCACTACTCTTCTGGAGAGCTTCATTAGTTCCACGACCTTATTCAGATAAGCGTTCATGCTTTCGCCTCTTACCTGAAACTTGCCAAAGACCTAATTCATCACCAGCTGTGAATCTCTCCTTACTTTAAGACACTCCCCCCTAATTGATAGGGTTAGGCTAAGTCCCACCAACAAAGCTTCATACTCTGTTTCGTTATTGGTTACCTTGAAATCAAAATGTAAGGCGTAAGCTAACTCCTCATTCTATGGTCTAGTAGGGATTATGCTAGCTCCTTCATCTTGAGTATTTGACTCCTCGTCTATGTACAAGGGCCACAATTTCAAGTCACCTTATTTTTTACCCGTAATTTGTTCAGTCGTATTGTTAGATAACGGGGCACCAACGACTTCTGTTTCCTTCTTAACCTCATACTTTCAATACCCTAAGGCATCGTTAGTTCGCCTATTTTTCATATCACACTTCCTTCTAAAATTGACCTTTTTGCAATGAAATATCGTTAGTTCGCCTATTTCTCGTATCACTATTCCTTCTGAAATTGACCTTTTTGCAATGAAATCTGCCAAGGCTTGGGCCTTAATTACTTTGTAGGGTCGATAATCTATTCAAATTCAGTGAGCTCAATTGACCACTTGATCAATCTTTCTAAGAATTTTGTCTTGTACAGTATCTACTGCAGAGGCTGATTGGCGGGACCACTATAGTGTGTGCTTGGAAATACAATTGTAGCTTCAGCGCCACTACCATTAGTGTAAGGGCCATCTTTTTCGAGGTCGAGTATCTCTTTTCTGCATCTTACAATGATTTACTTGTACAATAAATCAACTGGTGAGTCCCTTCATCTTATTTTACTAGCACCGAACTCAACGTGTGGTCAGTCAATGCTAAATATAAATATAACGTATCCCCAATCAGTGGGCTGGTTAAATAAGATAAATTTACCAAATAAGCATTTAAATCCTGGAAACTATCTTCGCACTCCTTCGTCCACCCTGTGTACTTTCCTTTTTTTATGGCCTAAAAAAATTAGAAGGATCTGTTAGTGGCTTTAAAGATAAATTTGTTCAGTGCGGCTAACCTCTCTATTAAGTCCTGCACCTCCTTCAATATAGTCAGGGATTTTATGTCCAGTATGGCTTGAACACTCTGAGGGTTTATCTCTATCCCTTGTTCACTGACCATGAACCTCAGGAACTTCCCGAAACTGACTCCGAATGCACATTTTTCAACATTTAACTTCATGTTGTATTTCTAAGTAGAGAAAATGTTTCCTTTAAATGTTGAACATAATCTTCAACTCTACGTGATTTGATAATCATGTCATCCACGTACACCTCCATCGTTCTCCCAATCAAAGGCTTAAAAATCTTATTTACCAGCCTTCAAAATGTTGTCCCCGCATTCTTTAGACCAAAAGGTATTACTTTGTAACAATATAGCCCCTAATCAACCATGAATGCCATTTTCTCTTGATCCACTTCTTGCATCCGAATTTGGTTGTATCCTGAAAAAAGGTCCATGAAGCTTAATAACTTACGTACAATTGTTGAGTCCACTAACTGGTCTATTCGTGAAAGTGGGAAACATCCTTTGGACAGACCTTGTTCAGGTCAGTGAAATCGACACATATCCTCCATTTTCCATTGGCTTTCTTAACCATTATTATGTTGGCTACCCAATCCGAATAATATACTTCTTTTATGAATCTTGCTGCAATTAGCTTATCCATTTCTTCTTCAATCGCTTTCCTCTTTTCCTAGTTAAAAATTCTTCGCTTATACTTTATGGACTTGAACATCAAATTCACCAACAAGCGATGGAAAATCACTTTAGGATCGATTCTTGTCATATCCTCATGAGTCGAAGTGAACATGTCTGCGTGCTCTCTCAGAAGATCACCAGTTTCCTTTTCTCTTCGTTTGGCAGTTAAGAGCCGATTTTCGCCATTTGTTCTGGCCTTGAGGGGTCAAGGGATACTAATTCTAATCTTTCCACCAATTTGGTTACTAGTCGCATTTTTTCTTGCCCTACATTCTTTTCTAACTTATCTATCTCCTTCTGTTGTTCGGCGTTCCTCATCGTTCACTTATTTGACGTGCTTCACTGATATACAATAGAACTGCTTTGAAGAGGTTGTAAAACATGTCCGAGTAACCTTTTGATCTCCTTGCACTACATCAATCCCTTTACTAGCTCTAAATTTGATCTTTAAGTAATGTAAACTCTTCACCTCCCTTATTTCTCTTAAGAAGGGCTTTTCTAAGATTATGGCGTATGGTATTTATAAGTCAACAACTTGAAATTTTATCATCGTAGTCCTTTGATACGGTCTATCCCCCATTGTAAACAGCAACTAAACTAAACATAGCGGAAGATATATGAATCTGCAAATCTATACAGAGTACTGTCTGCAGGTCCTATCCTTAGATTCTCTATATTTAAAGAGTCTAGAGTCTCTTTAAATATTTTATTGGCCGAGCACCCCGTATCCACCAAGATTCCGTTAATCTAAACTTAATCGACCTCTAGAGTTATTACTAAGGCATCATCATGAGGGTAACTAACTCCTACCTCATCTTCATCAGTGAACATGATCGAAACTGGCACCAAACAGATTTTCTTTTTTGCTCTGACATTCTTCAGTTAATGGTCTGCCAGAGTATTCAGAAACGAATATCTCGAATAATTCTTCCTTGCATTGTTGGAGTTACCTGCCAGCATTGGTCTTCCGAAATTACCACGCACCTATGAATCGGATCTTCTAGTTTTGTCTTTCTATGTCCTAAGTCCTCTTCCGTTTTGTATGTTCCAGCTCTGTATCTATCCAAATAATTATTTCTCATAAGAATTTCAACCTGCTCTCTCAAATCCAGACACTGATATGTCATGTGCTTGTAGTTTTAATAAAATGCACACTTTCTCTCCTTGTCGCGAACATTCAATATTAATCTCAAGGGACGAAACCCGAGTAGTAAGTCTGAATCCTTAATCTCCTTCTAATTAAGGGTGAGCACAATCCGGTTCAATCTGAATTTTTGAAAAACTGGACTGAACCTGAAAATTTCGAGTCCAAAATTTTTGAAACCGGATCGGAACAAATAGAAAGAAAAATCCGAACTGGATCGGATCGATTATATGTTAGAACCAAATTAAAATCGAACTGATTAATTCGGTTTTTAGGTCGATTCAATTTTTGAATAAATTTATTATTGTTTAAAATTTTTTAGTTTATTAAATGACGTCGTTTTATAAAAATACAATAAAACGAAATCGTTTAAATTAAAAATATTAAAAAATAATATTTCCGGTCTGCTTCATATTTTTTAGATTAAAACTAAAATCGAATTGAAAATTTCAGATTTTATATTTTAATAACTGAAACCAAACCGAATTGTATAAAATCTCAAACCAAATCCGTAAATTTCGGTCCGGTTTCGGTTTGGTCTGATCCGGTTCGGTTTAGTTTTTTGTCCACTCATACCTCAGATATTCCTAACAAATGAGCATTTAGCTTCGTAAACTTTCTTCTGTTATGAACAAGAGCTACTCTTTTAACCCCTTCTTGAGGTAGGGGAGGGAACTTTTGATGTTGCTCTATTCTTTTTTCATATCTCATGGATTAAAATCTGTGACCCTGCCTCTTTTGAATCTGTCAACGTAGAACAGTCATTGAAAATCTTCTCTCTTCATAAGGGGTCGAGGGTCAGGCCGCTATAGGCCTCTCCAACTCATTCTATCATCTAGTTTTACTTTTTGCTCCTTACCCTCAAGTTACCTTTCCTCCTTTTTTAGTAACATCCGATTCATTCTTTTGATTTCTTCAAAGATCTCCTTCCGAGCATACTTATACATAGTTACGGCTCGCCTGTGGATAGCGAACCATCCCCTATTTATCCTCAGCCCTTTCTTAAGCCTCTCCAGTGCTAAGGGATGTGAGAAAGCTTCAGCCTCCATGACCTCCTCGTGATATCTCTTTATAAAACTCTTCAATATTTCATCTCTCCCATGCTTTATCAACAATAACGAGTTATGGCTTTTCGTAATCACCTCCGCCCTCTAAACTCATTGATGAATTTCTGCAAAGTTGATCAAAACTCTTCATACTCTTCGGCCTCAGATTTTTATACTAACATCTTGCTTGCCCTTCCAAAGTTAGGGAGAATGAGCGACACATCTGCAACTCTATTAATCCTTGTATTATTATCATTTTCCTGAAGAGATCAACGTATAATCTTAGATCCGTCTTTCTCATATACGGCGAGATTTGGGGCATCTTAAATTTTTTGGAGAAGTGCTAAATCCTATATTTTCTTCGAGAAGGGGGACTTTAGTGATAGCTCCGTCCCCTCTGATATATTTTCATCCTGCCACCTATCCATTTCCCTTTGAGCCTGCGATTCCTCAATAAGCTCCCAAATCCTCTCCTCCATTTCTCTCCTACTTACCACTTGATCGATAATGGGTATTGTCTAATCAAGTGTTTTATTTGTGATGGCCTTACCCCTATCCTTCCTGCGCTTCTGGCTCAAGTAAGTTCGCATGTCTACTGAACTCGTACTATGCTCGAGTCTCTTTTGCCTTGGCTTCTTTCGTGTCGATCAAAGACTAGCTTCTAATCAGGCTTTTCTATTTCGCGAAGGAAGGTTTCTTTTCTTTGTACGGCCTTTGCTATTTACTCCCCAATTTCCTAGGAGGTGATCATTTATGACGGATTCTTGGTGATGAAACACTCTCTTCATTCTCAAAAAATCCCAACTTCGCCGAATTATGTCTACCAACGCCATCCCTCTGAATCATTCTCTTCAGATTATCAATTTCCCTCTTCATTATTCTTGCTTTGTCTTCCAAGGCCTTTATTTACCTATCCTTCTTCAGATGCCTTTGTTTGCTTTCCCGCAATTGTTGTGTAAGTTGAATTGCATCCACTTCTGCTTCGTGCATCGCCGTTTACCCCTGGAACAGTTGCAACGAGGCCGGGGGGACGTTTGAATCTGACAAATCCTTTTTGCGAGGTTTTTTGAATGGTGGCGTCTTGACAACTGTTTGCTCCTTGATCATTGTCATAGCATTTTGATCGTAGATATTCTCATAGACTGTGCCAATTGTTGATACTAGAATTTAGAGTCTTAATGTCATACAGCAAATCCCTTTCTTTATGCTTGCTAGCAAGACCTTCTTTTATTACTCAAAATTGTTTACCCCTCTCTAAGGGTAGGGAACTGTACATATATACACAACTTTCCTTCTTCTGATTATATTAAGAATTAGAATTTATATAAAATCTAGAGTGTATCTAGCAGAATCCTAACTTACCTTAAATTAAGACTTCTAATCTTAGTTTCGCTTCCTCTACAAGGATTTTCTTTCAGTCAAACTTACTTATGGAACGTCTGACCAGAATTCTCATCATGCTAATCTAATCAGGACGCACTAAGAGAGACTGGACCTTAAGCACACTAGCACGAAACCTATTAATCTCATGGGCCTGAGTCTATTTTTCCAAACAATATATAATAATTTTCCTTAACTCTTGACGTGAAGAGTTGAAAGGACATTAAAAAAAAAAAAAACTATAAATTCTAATAAATTAATTGCATCTTTTAAATATTTAAGCTAAAATAAATTGGATAGAAAGAAGGAGTTATAATTAGAAATCTGAAGGGGTAGGATGTTAAAATAGTGAAATTAGAGATGTCCAAGTTTAAAAACGGCTGGAATTGGAGATAAGAGATTACAAAATACATTCATTCAGAATTAAATCATTATACAATTAATTTCGGAAAGGAGACGAGAGTTGTCCCTAGGAGCTTCCTCCACTTGTGCAATTGAATAAAGTTTTCATATTACAGCTCTAATTATTTTATGACAAATACTTGGGACCAATCCCAAGTTATTGTATTTTCTAACACTAGCTAGACAGATGATATGTTTCTTGTAGTTCCTTTTTTCAAACAATCCAAACGAAAAAACCAGAGGTTAAACTCCACCTACCATTTTTTTTTTAAACTTTTAGGTACAAACTCCACTTACCACCGTCTCCTTTGTATTTTTATGCTTTATTACACTTCAAACTCTCAATATTAAATCAATATGTTAAAAATAAACAATTATTTAAAACTAAAAAAAGTTATTTCTAACCATCAAGAAAATAAATCAAAACTATTATTATAAAGTGAATTATTTTCACCAAATTCTTATTTTAATCGAGGATACATGCGAGCCTTCAATGGATTTTTCATTACAATTGTGAACTCATGCTTTTCTTCTAAATTAATTTCATCTCCATCCACAGCTTTCCACTCATAATTCCAAATCAAATTAGCCACAAAATATTGCAAATGAAGCATGGCCAAGCCAAGTCCAGGACAAATCCTTCTCCCTGCCCCAAAGGGAATCATCTTTATCTCCCTGCTCCCTGTTAAACCAAATACTTCTACTCCGTTTTCTTCGCTGTTCAGAAACCTTTCAGGTTTAAACGCCATCGGATCATCCCATACGTTTGAATCCCATCCCATATCTCCTACCATGCAATTTATCGAAGCATTTCTGGGAAACAAAAAAACCCATCTCTTCTTTCACAGCATGTGGTAGAAGGAACTGTGCAGGTGGGTGACGCCTTAAACTTTCCAAAATCACTGCTTTCAGATATGGCATCTTTTGTAAATCATCCTCTTTCACATCTCTCTCTGTTTCTCCAACAACTCCTTTAATCTCTTTGAATAGTTTCTCTTGAATGTCTGGATACTTAACCAAATTTGCCATCGCCCATTGCAATGCTGTTGATGTTGTATCAGTTCCAGCAGTCAGAAACTCAGTGCACAAACTCATAATTTCCTTTTCATCGAGCTTCCTCTGCTCCTCCGGTAGCTCTAAATCAAACAAGGTATCGATGTATGCTAAGAGATACTCCTCTTTACCCTCTGCAGGCTTGGTTAATCTCTCTTCTTTCACCCTTCTCCGCTCTCTTATCAATGGCATCAATACTCTTTCTTGTCGTTCCCGAATTTGTAAAAATTCTTCCCATAGTTTACGAAACAAAATCTTTGTCAATCTCGGCCAAAAATTCAGTACATTAAATCGTCTAAGATTCAGCATCATCAAGTGTTGAACGTCCTCAACTTCCTTAATCTTCTTCTCGTCAAGCTTGTCACCGAAGCACATCAGAACTAACAAGCAAAACATAGCAAATTGAAATGTCCTACAACCCTAACTGGATCCCCAGTTTTTGACTGAGAGCTGAGACAATCTAAAAGGAGTTGCAACACCCACTTGCGCGCATGCGAGTATGACTTAACACGCGTAGGATGGAGGATCTCCGCCGTCAGGTTACGCCGCAGAAGACGCCATGTAGGGCCATAAGCGGCAGAGTTGATGTTATGTTGTTTACTGGTCAGAACTTTTCTGACGGCATCAGCAGGAGGCCGATCAGCAAAAACAGCGCCATTCTGGATGAAGGCCTGGTAAGCCAGGGAGCGATCAGCGATGAAGATGGTAGGTGTAGAGCCAATCTTAACGGTGATTACAGGGCCGAATTTGCGGTGAAGTGTTCGGAGGATCGATTTAAGTTCGACTGCAGATTTTCGGGCCAAGAGAACGTTTCCAATAAAGGGAAGGGTTGAAGGGCCGGGAGGAAGCTTGTAACGGTGCTTCTCGGAAGAGTAGACAAGGTTGATGAAAGCTTTGATAAGAGCAGAGATGCTCAAAGAGATAAGGATGATGAACCAGATTTCCATGTTAGCAAATTTTTTAAGTGTTGGAGGTGTTAGTGGGGGAAGAATTGATTTAATAGGAAAGAAAATATACAAAAAGACAAAGATGAAAACAATATTTTTTTTAGTAGTACAAGTATATTTATTATTTATAATCTACCGATAATTTACGGGACTATATTAATAATATTATAAAAAAATATAGATACTATTATAATATATCTAATACTTAAAAAATTTATTCTTAATGAGAGGAAAAGTCTATCAAAATTTTTCTTTAAAATTAAATTTATATATTATGAGAAATTACATCAACTGCAGCTTCTTTAAAATTAAATTCATATATTACGAGAAATTACACAAACTACAATTGGAGGGAGATCGAATTTTGGCCTGATGCCTGATGCCAAGATGGAAAGAATATTAATGCATTAAGATATTGGAGATGTCTTGGTATTAAATTGTTAACATTACTGGGTGTCGATTGGATGCATGTAATTTCTCACAAATTTCGAGGGTGATAAAAGAATTGGTGGGCAGAGACGTCTAATGAGAAAGAACCAACATGTATAAGAAGACAAAGAAGAAAGGTCATGTGCATATGTGGCTTTGATGTTGATGTTTTGTTTTGTTGTTCATGGTGTCTATTGCCTTTGGGCTATGAATTCAACTTCAATGATGAATCTTGTATGTATTGAGAAGGAGAAACCGTTCACCTGCAGGGTAGTACAGAGTAAGTATTTACTTTCCTTCTCTTTCTTTTTTTTATTTTAATATTAAATGTAATATGATATTAAATCATAAATTTACTTGGGTTTAGATATTAATATCTATACAGTCCATTACTAAAAGTTTGGATATTGAGACTTACGTAGTTTACCTTAGATAGCAAAGTTTGGATATTGATATTTATATAGCTCACTATTAAGAGATTGAATATTGATACTTGAATATTGATATTTACATAGTCTATCTCATATACTGAATTTAGATATTGATATTTGTATAGCTCACCCTAAATGTCTTAAATATTGATATTTATATAGCCCAACTCCAAATATTTATGCATATACAGTGATATTTTTATTAATATTTATATAGTCTATCCCAAATATTAAGTTTGAATATTGGTAATAATATAATTCATCTTAAATATCTCAGATATTGATATTTATATAATTTACCCGAAATATTTATACATATATAGTGCGATTTTTATTGATATTTATTCAGTAGACCCAAGATATTGAGTTTGGATGTTGATATTCATATAGTCAACTTAAGATATCTCAAATATTGAAATTTGGATACTGATATTTATATAGTACACCCAAGATATGGACTTTGAATATTGATATTCATATAATCTACTTAAAATATCTCAAATATCAAGGTTTAAATATTGATATTTACATAATTCATCCCAAATATCTATACACATTTAATATAAATTTTTATTTTTTTATTAAAAAAAATTTTACCTATACATTAGTGAAAATCGTATAATTTAATTGTTAGAAAGAGTTGTGCCCTACAGTAGAATTAGAACACCCGTCCTCTATAAAATTTCTTAATGTTTTATTTTTATTTCACTTTAATTATAGAAGCAGACTTTTGCTAGAATTTTATTTTAGTTATTAAACTTTTATAAAATTTCACTGTATCTAATGAAAGATGGTAATTGTTGATGAGAAAATTTGTTTTATTCCTGTCCATCAACAAAAAGTTCTCAATTTGTAACGACAACAAAATTAAATGAATTTCACTTTTATTATATTTACTTTGCAACAATAACAAGAACTAATAATTTGGAGAGGGTGTTGCTTGTTCTTCTATAATAATAATACTATTTTTTGGACATTAAGTTCCTTACTTGTTATGAGTAGTTGGTACCTTTCTTTTAGGATCATGAATTAAGCAGGAGTTTACTTGATTGATTACGCTTCCTTATCTTGAGCAAATATTCCTACAGATTTCTGGTAAATTTTTGTTATATTAAAAATTAAATATTTATAAGCTCATGGATCATTCTGCCATTGGCACTTGGACCATTTTTGGGCTTGCTTCATTTGTTATTATTGTTTTAATATGGGCTTGTTTCATGTACGTGCCCAAACAGTAATAAACGGATATTAAACGACAAGGCGAAAAGGTGTTAGTCTTGCCCAAATAACGTTTTGTGCCTGACAATGACATTAGACAGAAGTGACAAATCGAAACTTCCAACTCAAACATGGGTTTAAATTCATAATTGGTCGATGAAAATACGTGGGACAAAAAATTTTCAACGTATATTTTCTCAAACCAGACATAGAAACCTAGAAACTTGGACTATTCAGTAATCTAATTAAGATTTTTAATTGTTTTTGTTCAGCATTTAATTATTATCTTATATACGTGTCTTTTTTTTTTTTTTAATGTTAGAAAAACACAAAAAATGTACTGTGTCTTTAATTTTTATCAATTACCGTCTCACTTATATACATTATATTGCATGATGATCTATCGCTGTAATCTAACAAACTTTAAGGTATTTCTTATCTAAATTTATACTTAGTATATAAAGATAGTGAAAGAAAAAATATAACAGTACCGCAATACGCAAATAGAAAAATAATATACCTAATGGATGTAGATGTTACAACCAATTCTAAAGCTTGATTAACGCCTTACGTTGCTACCATATTCTAGAAGTTTAATTAATTAGATAATAATCAAGCCCAGTACTTATCTAATTCTAGGAGAAATGCGAGCCTGCAATGGATTTTTCATCACCACTGTAAATTCTTGCTTCTCTGACAAATCAACTTCATCTCCATCCACAGCTTTCCACGCAAAGTTCCAAACCAAATTAGCCACAAAATACTCCAAATGAAGCATAGCCAAAATATACCCAGGACAAATCCTCCTCCCAGCCCCAAATGGCATCATCTTTATTTCCCTGCTTCCTGTTATATCAAACTCTTCAACTCCTCCATTTTCTTCACTCTGAAATCTCTCTGGCTTGAATGACATCGGATCTTCCCAAACTTTCGGATCCCAACCAATTTCAGCCACCATGAAATTTACAGTCCCCTCCTTCGGTACCACATATTTATCAAGCTTGAAATCTGCTGTCACAGCGTGTGGCAACACGAAATGCCCAGGAGGATGTCGTCTTAGACCTTCTAAGATTATTGATTTCAGATATGGCATCTTCTGTAACTCTTCTTCTTTCACCTCTTCCTCCCCATTTTCAATAACTCCTTTGATTTCCACGAACAGCTTCTGTTGGATATCTGGATATTTTACCAAATTCGCCATGATCCACTGCAGCGCCGTAGACGTTGTGTCTGTACCGGCGTTAAGAAATTCCGAACACAAACTTACAATTTCGTCTTCACTGAGCTTTCTTTTCTCTTCTGGGAGCTGCAAATCCAACAGAGTATCGACATAAGATAACACATACTCGTTGTCTTCCTTAGCTTTGCCAACGTTCTTTTTCTGCAGCTTCTTCCTCGCTCTTATTAATGGAACCAATACGCTTTCCTGATCCCTACGTAACTGCAAGAACTGCTCCCACTTCTTACCAAGAAAAATTTTTGCCAGTCTTGGCCAGAAATTTAAAATATTGAATTTGTCGAAAGATAATAACGTCCGACGCTGAACATCTTCGATTTCTCTGATTTGCTTTTGGTCGAGCTTGTCTCCGAAACACATGAGCACTAACAAGCAAAACATGGCGTACCGAAAATGATCCACAACACGAACCGGGTTCCCAGTTTTCGACTCTAACTTGAAACGATCGGAGAGAATTTCCAGCACCCATTTGCGCGCATGTTTGTAGGATTTCACCCTCGAAGGGTGGAGAATTTCTGCGGTGAGATTACGGCGGAGAAGCCTCCACGTGGGTCCGTAAAAGGCTGAACTGATGTTGTGCTGGTTGCTGCTAGTGACTTTAGCAGTGGGAAGAGCGGGAGGACGGTCGGCAAAGACGGCGCCGTTCTGGACTAAAGCTTTGTGGGTCAGTGAGCGATCGGCGACGAATACGGCAGGGCGAGAGCCTATATGGAGAGTGACCATGGGGCCAAACTTGGCGTGAAGGTTTCGGAGAATCGGTTCGATTTCTGAGAAGGATCTGAGAAGCCATTGAAGATTTCCAACAACAGGGAAAGTAACAGGGCCTGGAGGAAGATTGTTGGAAACTTTGCTGGGAAAGAGAAGGTTGAAGAAAGCTTTGAGAAGGGCTGCAATTGAGATGGAAACGAGGATTATGAACCAGAATTCCATTTATGAAATTTGCAGAAGCTAACTGCACAGAAACGGGGATAATGGTAGCGAAAATGAATGGATAGAATATTTTATATGTATATAAGTATATGTGAATATTATACTTTATACCTAAGTTTAAGAAAAAAAAAAATAATATAACTCTTAAATTTTTAATAAATTCGTATGTACTAATAACTTTTATTAAAATATTAAAATATTCCTACGACGTTAATAAGTTTTCATTAAATTAAATATTTTATGTTTCAGTTATTAAAAATATGCAAAAATAATTATATAATTTATATTTATATTTTATAATATTATAATATTTTCTTAAAATTAAAAAATATCTTGACTTAATAAAAACGGAATAAATTATTTTTTTTCTCCAAATTTGAAGAGGTAAAGTATAATATATGTATATATATATTTACATATATATGTATAAGTATTAATGTAACGTAGGAGCAATCCTGGAAGTAATTGTTATGGATTATTATAAATAATAATGCTACGCGGATGTTTTTCTGCCATATAAATATAAATATAAATATCGAAAGCAATTATTGTGTCAATTTACATGGTAAATGTTGAAAGTTAAAACAGAACCGGAAACGTACCTTTTTCCTTTGAATATTCAAACGGGTTGTTCAATCGTTTTCGATTTGTATATTCAAATGGGTTATTCTACCGTTTTACTTGGGATGTCCAAACAAGTTGTACTGCCACTGTAAAGTGGTAGAAAATCGTACAAAAAATAATTCACTTACTTTACAAAATAAGAACTCACACTCTCTTTATAGCATAAGAACTCATTTTGATCTGTATGCCTAATATTGAATGAGACATGGGACAAATAAGAGTCTATTTATAATGGTAAGGGTTAAAGAAAAACCTTTATTCTTTCGTTAGGATTATAATTACATAATTCTAAAATTAATATAAAAATACTATTTACATATACAACATCACGTCACTAAAGTATGGTTCGCATTTTCAATATATTTAAGACATACCAATTAAAGTTAGACACATATAAATCCTTTATTGGAAGATATAGAAAGTATATAAATTGACTATGTAATTGAAAAATAAGACTTTTAACAAAGAAATCAACCCAGAAAAATTCTGCATTTTGCTGTCAAGAATTCTCTGTTTATGCTACTATTTCACTAATTTTCTGCGTTCATGTTGTTGCAACTTCTTCATCTTTAATTTGTGATGTCAACAACATAAGATAAAGACACATTTCTAAAACTATAGCCAACATGTAAGGGTAGCGTAGCATTTTTGGTAAAGTGGCAATAAAGACAAACGCGAGCAAGCTAACCAGTAAACAAGAGAAGTTAGACCTTTTTTTTCCTATGTTTGACGTTGCTGATATGAGTACAGTGGATCAAAATGCCCTTCGATTCAGTGTTATAAAGATTTAAAACATTACTTCTTGTTGATATCAAAATTTACAGTTTCGATATCCAACATTAGAATATAAATTTCTTCCTTGCAAACCGTGAAATTCCTTTCTCCGAAGTTGACTTAGTATGCAAAACAAAGCAATGGTACTACAAAAAAAATGTGTCTTCTGCAGTTAAAAAATTCAGCCATAAAAACAATTTTTGCTGTCAAATTTCAATCATTTGCCGTCAATTTTCATTGGCTGCAATAAGTTAAGTCGCAAAAAATATTTTATTATTTGCGGTTGATTTTGGCAGCTGCAAAAGGTATTTGTAGTCAATTTTACGACTGATATGTATCAGCTGCAAAAATTATTTATGGCCATTTTACGACTGATTTATAACAGTCACAATTAATTTTCAAAAAAAAATTTCCTATCACTTTTTGTTACCAAATAGTTGGCCACAAAAAATATTAACCATTTATAATATTTTTATATACTTAAATATTGATCTCATCAAATTAATTTGAATATTAAATATGAACAAAGTATATGAACCAATTTTGAATAAATTAATTAATTAAATATTGCAAAGCATTAGATAGAATTAAAAATCTGAAAAGTAAGACTAAAATTTTCATTTTTTAAACAATAAAATTTGTAAAAAAGCTATAATGAACAAAAAATTTAATTCGTTGATTACTGGCAGTCATCACTGGAAAATATTTAGAGAAAAATTTGAACTAAATTTACAAATAAGCCACCAACACAAAATCACAACCAACAAGCCAACAAGCCACCAAAATTGGCAAGTCAACTAATTTTAAAAGATTTAGCACAACCAACAAGCCACCAACACAAAATCACCAAAAAATCTAAAAAACTCTGAACTCTTTTACAGTGTGAATGCTGGGGCACACATCCTCCCTGTATAGATTCTCCACTTCAATTAATAAAGATTCTGGATTATTTGAAAATGACACATAACACAATTGGAGGAAATCCGGCAATATTCTAAGGAGCAAAAAAGAAACCAGCATAACAAGTAATATGAAATCAGCAAAAAAAGAAGCACCTATTCACAATGAAGTTGCACTTACATACATCTATTTATATAACTAGTAAGTAGTTGGTTTAAGAAACAACCCAAAATAATATGAAATGTTAAACCAATAGCGTATATTGAGTTATAAAGTTTAAGATCAATATAATTAAATGAATTTAAGCAGCATAATGGACATGAAAGTACTGTATTCCCAATGGAGAACACTTAATTGCCAACATATAGCAAGAAACCATAATTAATTAGTTTCATCGGATTAATAAAGTAACAAACCTCAATATGTCATGGATGGTTCTCTTGTGATGGTGAATCAACTTGAGCATCTGCATTAAAAGTCATATGATGCCCATGATGTGCACTAGAAGTATCTCCAACCTATTAACCACAAAATAAAAGCTATCATAAATTTGAAGTAAAATTATAAGACTTACAATAATAAAATGAACAAATTAAAATATTTGTACCTGTTCATTTCTAACCATATTTATTTGACACCCACATTTACATGATTGAAAGTGGGTTCGAATCGATAGAAGCTTTGCATAAAGTTCATCATATTTATCCTTCAAATCATTTATTACACTTTCGTACTATTTGTGAACTTCTACACGTATTTCATCACGTAAAACTCTCTTGTTAACACTACCACTTTTTGAGGAGTTCTTTTTCATACGTTCACACCCATGTGCATCAAGACCCATCACATCACTAAATATCTTCTCTCGAATTAAATCACTTTGCTCATCATTTGGTATCTTAGAAAGGAACGATTTTTATTTTGTATAGCAAGAATAATATCATAACAAAAATTTTATAATCTCTTTTTTTAACTATTTATTTGTTTGTGGGGATTTTAAGAGAAGCAGAAAATTCAATATATAATAGGATAAAGTAAAAAATAGCAAGTGATAAATATAAAATTATTATTCGAAGAATTTTAAAAAATCAATGACATTATTATTGTATTTTAAGAATTCTAGCACTCAAATATCAAAATGACGACAAAATTAGCAAGAATTACCGGCTGCTATTTATGTAAATAAACAACATAAAATAATAATAAAAAAAAATCTGGATCCCTCTAATTCACTCAAGTTATAACCATGTATCATATATAAACAACACCACGCATATTAATTTAATATAATAAAGTATTTCTTTAAAAAATCTTTTATCATTTTCCTACCAACCAAAGTATTTCTTTAAATAACCTCCTCCTCCTCCACTAGCTCTTTTTTTATTCAATTAAAAGGAGAGGCTATGCTTCTTCAATTCGTAGTTGTACAACAGCAAGTGCCAAGTTGGGTTAATAATATAATATGGTTGTGTTGTATGAAAATGAAAGAGAAGAACAACTACATATAGTGCAAGTGTATGTATATATGCAGAGCATGTAGGGCTAATTTCGGAAACTAAAAAGACAGACAAGACCGCAGTATCACCCATTGGCTACACACTTCACATCACATAACATAACATAACCCATCACCACATTTTCTTCGTGGGTCTGCACTTTTCCCAAACCAATTTATTCTCCAATTTTTATTTTTCATTCCTTTCAAAAACCTTACATTGTTAGCTGGCTTGCTCGCTTGTTAATAAACATACATTTCTCAAAGTCATTGTAAGATAAAAATGAAAAAAAAGTATGTTTTATTAATAATTATTGAACGGATCTAAAATTAAATAAACATAATAAAATTAAAATTACATTTACAAATAAGAGAACAACAACATATTATCAATAATAATATATTCAAAGCCCTTAACATAACAGTACATAATATCTTAATAATTTTATAACAAACATTTAAAGATTTATAAAATTTAGTTTATAATCTTACCTGTAAGAATCACCAAAAACTGCAAAAAGCAATATAAACAGTAGCAACAAGCCTGTATAAATTAGTAAATTTGCATATTGGTTGAGACTTGCAAATGAAGTGATATTTTAACAAAAATATTGTGACTTCTAACACCACCGCCACTGCATAATAAATAATTATAAAGAAAAAATATTAAGAATATAACTATTAATAAATGAGAGTCAAAGAAAGAAAAAACCTTATACTGATTGAGTAGAGATTTAGAGTTGGTGAACAATTGTATCCAACTAGGGTGGTTATTATTTGATTTGGTGATTAATTAGAGAGTTCCAGCAACTCAACTAATCTAATTTCAGTTTCACGATGGATAACATAATATATTGATTAAAGAGAACTACAGCGCACATGAAAAAGAGTCTATACAAATTCAAAATAAGAAACAAATGAAATGTGGAATAAAAACATTAATTAACGGGGGGAAAAAATCACTGATTCCATCAGCGTTGTTTAACAAATATATAATGTATAATTTTCTATGTCACCAATGACTTTTTTGGGTCTTTCCATTCATCCTAATATTTGCCACACCATCATACAGAAAAAGTCTTGGGTTGGACTGCAATCATTTTATTTTTATACCTTATCTATACACTTACTAAATAATGTTCTATCAGAAAATTTTATTGTGACAGTGTTTTAGGTAAATGTTTCTCCTATTGCATAAATGTGAGGCCATGATAGAAATCGACGGCTAAAAAGGAAGAAACAATGCAAAACCAATAAAATTGAGGTGCAATGAAAGCTTCCATATTTCCATGTACAATGCATTCAAGCTACAAAATTGAGGTGCAAAACATGAATATAAAGAATATTTCATCTCTCTCAAATAGGTAGCTTGTCATTTGTTATCCTTTTACTAGCTGCAAATTAAACCACCAAATATTTTGATGATAATAATAATAATAATAATTTTTATTGTGATTGACTCCGATTCAATAAGCTTTAATAATTTAATAATATTAAGATTTCTACCCTGAAATTTATTAAAATATTTATATATATATTTTGTATTTATGAAAAGTCAACAGATTCGATTATTAGTTTCCAACACCACTGTCACTGCATAGTTTCCAAGTGAAGCAAAAGTTCAGAATACTAGCAGACAATTCACAATTAGCTCTATACACATCAACTACTCAAATTCAATTCTTAAAAAATATTATAATACTAAATTAGCAATTAAAGCCAAAGAAAACTTTTAAAAATATTTCTTTATGAATAGATTTGTCAATCATGTTATCACTTTATGATTTTTTATTTCATAAGAGTTGTGAATTAAAATATTATAATACCTTCCACTTAAATCATATCCAATATTTTGTTGTAATATATTTATTTAACATTATAATGTATCACAATTGCAGTTAAATGTCTAAGAACTCAGGCACTAGTCACCTAACCACTAGCTGGGTGACAAATTATACCAGACAGTAAATCATAAGAATTAATGCATACTTTAATAGATTTCATTTTCTAAATTTTGTTAAGTGGCTTTTAAGAATAAATATTCTCATTTCAAGTAATAGTCAATTTTAAGCAGAAGCTTTGTAACACTAAAGAGGCAAGGACAACTTGTCTTAATCTTAGACATCCTAGAACAGCCCATCACAATTAGCAAGAAGTTTTTAGATTGGAGAAGAAAAATATTGCTAAAGGAAGTTATTCAAATAGAGCAAAATCTTAACCATAAGTAATGGCTTATTTTGCTAATAATACTGAATGAAGACACTCTCCTCACTATTGCAAATGCATGTAACAATCAACATGGTCTTCAATGACTCTTTTGCCCTCTTAGCTTCAAAATAATCATAGATATTATTTGATTGCCTAAAGCAAGTGTTAAACACAAGATCAGAAACGGAAATGTTTTTAGATTTGGACGTAAGAAAGGAAACAGAACAATTACATTACAGAGTGGTTGGGAAGAAGTACAAGTCCTACATACTACACATTTGGGCAGCAAGCTCAGCTTCCTACTTCCTTTAACATTAATCTCTTCTATTGCAAATAAGAGCACGTTTTGGAATGTTTTGGAAAATATTCCAGAAAGCCAATAGTTCAACCAAATTTCACTCTCAAATCACAATCAACAAAGACAATAAAGACCATGCTGCTTCGAGCAGAGCCATCATCACAAATTATAAACCCTGAATTTGATTCCATATTCATCTGTTACAATTTTGTTCAAAACTAATCATACTTCTCCCTCTAAGTGTAAACTAGAAAGAAGACCCAAGAAAGTGCCAGCACAAAATCACCAACCACCTACCTTGGAAATAATTTTAATATTGTGAAGATTTTCATTTACAAATCCAATGCTGGCAACATTTCCAAAAAGTAATTTTTTAATATTGTGAAGATTTTCATACCAACCATTAGGTAGTAAAAGAGAATAATTTTATAGATCTAAGATCATTTTCTTGATCAAATTCATATCCCCCATTTGGCTGCGGTCAAACCCCATGTGAAACATCATCTTTTTTTTAAGCTCAAAGAAAATAGAAAGCAAATGCAGATCAAGTTTGATTTGTATGTAATCGCCACCCTCAGAGGACCCGAGAGACCCCTTAAGCAACCAAGAAACAGGAACAGAGCCTCAACAAAACAGCAAGTAATAGCTATTTGCCCATCAGCAAAATAGCAACCAAGAGCAGTAATAGCAGCCAGTTGCCAAAAACGACTATTACATAGTTAACACATAAATAAAATAGAACAACCACTATGGGTAGAGTGGCAACAAGCAATCGTGGCTATTTTCTCATCATCATCATCAGCAAATCACAATTCAAGGTATGTGTCTCCATTACAATCACCATCAGTGTCACTATCGATCCTGATCATCTCTGGTTTAGGAATATACATGCATGAGATTGAATATGCACTCAAAAACACACACACACTAAAGATCAATACTAAAAGCCCTAAAAGGATTTACTCAAATTCATATTAAATTTACATAAATCATATAGACTTTTTAGAAATTCGAAAAAAGGAAACACTAAAATTAACAGCGTACCTGGCGTCTGCAAATTGAGAGTGAATTGATGAACAGAGTTGATTTTGGATATAGATTTGATTTGGGGAAAAAAATTAATTTAATGTAAAAACGATTGTAATTTAGAAAAAGAAAAAAGTAAACTAACATTATTATCTTCAATATCTTTATAATTAATTTTTAACATTAATTTTATATAGTTAAACATTTCAGTCCCATTTATTGAGGACTTAAATATAATAAACAAAATCATAATATTCAATTTTTAATAAAATATTTTACCAAAACGACGTCATTTTGGTAATAAAATTAACAACCATTTTTTTGCAGCTGACATTTACATTTAGTCACAAATAATATACTTTTTTGGGATTGAATTGTGTTTAACCACAAATAATACGTATTTGCGATAGATTAAAAAGTAGTCGCAAATATCAGCCACGAAAGCTTGTAGTGTGGTCAGGGGAAAGCTGGCTTCTTCTAGGAAGACCCTCTGATACTTAAGTCAGTTTTTTGGGGTGTTTTTGGTTTAAGCAAGGTTTTAGAGAAATTTTGACAGTGTTTTAGTATTTTAGTAAAGAACTACATGCCTTTTCCTCTATCTCGCCCTTCATTTATACTAGTTACTGATAAGTCGACAGTCATATTGGTCTCATAACTGAAATCTTTAACTTCAAACTCATAATTGAACAATCATAGATAATTATTAAAGTGATTCTCCCAAGCAATTATGATTTTGTAGCTACCCCCTTCATAACGTCTTCCTGATCTGACCTAAGACGTCCGCACATAATAGCCTAAATTGATATTGATCTTAACTCAGATGAAATGCTAACTTGACCATTCTTACCCAACAGTCACATTGTTTTCATAACAATGGTCTTCAATTCTATCCTCATAACTGCAAAATCATGTGCATTTTTATTAAATTAATTCTCCCAGGCAATTATAATTCTATATTTATTCCTACTTAATATTGGTCTAAGTTGAACTGAAAACTTCATTGTTTGATCTAACCAGACCTGACTTGCACTATGATCATAATGTTGACTTTTTCTTAACCCCAGGTCATCTCCCTATACACTAAACCCCCCAATTTTTAGTGAAATTAGTATTTTCACTAAAAACTTTAATTTTTCTTGTGTCAAAGATAACGCTTATAGATCTAAACCTGATTAGTAATTCTTCATCATTTGTCGCTAATTACTTTGAACACAATCCATCCTCAATTTGATTTTATACCTTATTAGATCTGAACAAGATCAAAATCCATGGTAGTGCGTTGAACACTTGACCCAGCTCTAAACTTTGAATAACTCCAAGCTTAACACAATTGGTTCCCATATTTTCACCTTTTTCTAAGCTCAATATGAACGACATCGAAATGAACACAGTTGGCTCCCACATTCTCATTTTTCTCTGAACTCAAATCTAAACAACTTTGAGCTGAACATAATTGACTCCTCCATTAACTGAACACAGTCAACTCCTCATCCAACACTAACTCCCCCAGTTTTTAATAAGAATTGATTCTAAGTGCAAACTATAAGCTGAACATAATGGTGACCATTCACCTTTTACCAAGACAATAGCAACACGAGATACAACCACTCGATGTTTTGAATCCCTTGCCATTAATTAAGACACGGTAAAACAGCAATGATGACATTGATTAAGCTCTTTACCGCATGCCATGTGTCGACAATTTGATGGTCTAGCGTGTCATTAGCTTAAAGGTGGAATTTCCATATTAGCAATTGATTTCGTGGCGCTATCATAGATGTTGATATAATCAACAATTTAATGGCAGAAGGAAGTGAAAATGGGTATAAATTTTCAATTTTTCTTCCTTTCACCATTTTACCTTCGCTCGAATTATGTAAAAATCAAATATTTCTACTCTTTGAAACTCTTGGTTTCCTACCTGCAACGAGACTTTATCATACTTTCAGCGTGCGTCTTTGATTAGCAACCACAATATTACTTTGTAAGTCACCATTTCCTTATTTTGTACTATTGTAGTTGTTCTTCTCTATTGTTGCTTCACTTAGAAATTTTCGATAATGTTGTAACGTCATGCAATTTTATCATCGCTCAAACTCTCTTTCTTGTTGTAGGTTGTTAGAATCGACTTTAAATTTGCTGAAAACATAATGAAATTGACCCCTTTTAGGAAATCATAAAAATCAATCATTGATAGGCATAATACTATAGGTTAAATTTGTCTAAGCATGAGTTGTGCTATATACAATATATACCCACATGTTGAATCCATTGTGTGATTCGTGCAGTGTGTGTGCAATACCCACTAGTGCACGAGATGATAACAAATAATATAGTATGAGAAGAATGTCGAACCCACAAAGAATACTAATCAATTAAGTACAAAAGATAATTAAATTTGAATTTATCAAAAGAAATCAATTGTCAATTTGAGTGAGAAATTAAAATAAATAAAAATTAACTACTTAACAAATTAATTAAAAGATTAATTAATGAAAAAATCTAAGATAATGATTTTATCTTAATTGGTCACATCCAATTCTTTACTTGATATTATCCTGATTTAATACCAATATTACCAATTAATCACCTATTCTGTTTGACAGTCTCTCTCAAAATTAATCAAAACTACTTTACACCTAAAAATTTACTATATTTATCTATGTAAATTTGATTAAGTGAGAACGCATTAAAATTAGTAATAATTTCAAATTAAACTGTATAAATCATATTATTACATCTCTGTTTAACATATAATTTATGATATTTATCACACGGATTGGACATAATATTCATTTCTCAGTTCATATGAGTCCATAGTTCATTCAAATACTCGGCAAGTATTTAAAAATATTAAACATCATGATAAATACTCAGTAATAGATATTAAATAAAAAATTAACACAATATCAAAAGAAAAAAAATAGATGCTTTAATAGATTAAATCTTTACCCTAAAAAATAAATCTAGTTACATATGAAATAGAGTTCAAGCTTAGTCATTAAAAATTCAAAAAATTAAATACATATTCAACACAAAAATTGTTCAATTCAAGATAAAATTATAAAAAGAGAGAAAAAAAAAATAGATAAGTAGAGCTTGAATCTACAAAATTTGATGAGCATCTTTTAATCTCTTAATAAAATCCACCTTCTTTTTGTTAACTTTTTCCTTCTCTCTTTCTAGCAAAATTTCTCTTTTTCTCTTTAGAACTCTCTTTCTAAAAGTGGCTAAGGTGACTCATGATTAAGAAATATGAAAACTTAGGATATCATTAAATCTGGTCATCTATTTTAATTTACAGGCCAAAAATGGGCCAAATCGAATAAAATGAACATGACCTACGATGTAGGCATATAAAGGCTTGGTGTGTCGTGGAACGTCTGACCAGAATTCTCATCATGCTAATCTAATCAGGACGCACTAAGAGAGACTGGACCTTAAGCACACTAGCACGAAACCTATTAATCTCATGGGCCTGAGTCTATTTTTCCAAACAATATATAATAATTTTCCTTAACTCTTGACGTGAAGAGTTGAAAGGACATTAAAAAAAAAACTATAAATTCTAATAAATTAATTGCATCTTTTAAATATTTAAGCTAAAATAAATTGGATAGAAAGAAGGAGTTATAATTAGAAATCTGAAGGGGTAGGATGTTAAAATAGTGAAATTAGAGATGTCCAAGTTTAAAAACGGCTGGAATTGGAGATAAGAGATTACAAAATACATTCATTCAGAATTAAATCATTATACAATTAATTTCGGAAAGGAGACGAGGGTTGTCCCTAGGAGCTTCCTCCACTTGTGCAATTGAATAAAGTTTTCATATTACAGCTCTAATTATTTTATGACAAATACTTGGGACCAATCCCAAGTTATTGTATTTTCTAACACTAGCTAGACAGATGATATGTTTCTTGTAGTTCCTTTTTTCAAACAATCCAAACGAAAAAACCAGAGGTTAAACTCCACCTACCATTTTTTTTTTTTTTTTTTTTAAACTTTTAGGTACAAACTCCACTTACCACCGTCTCCTTTGTATTTTTATGCTTTATTACACTTCAAACTCTCAATATTAAATCAATATGTTAAAAATAAACAATTATTTAAAACTAAAAAAAGTTATTTCTAACCATCAAGAAAATAAATCAAAACTATTATTATAAAGTGAATTATTTTCACCAAATTCTTATTTTAATCGAGGATACATGCGAGCCTTCAATGGATTTTTCATTACAATTGTGAACTCATGCTTTTCTTCTAAATTAATTTCATCTCCATCCACAGCTTTCCACTCATAATTCCAAATCAAATTAGCCACAAAATATTGCAAATGAAGCATGGCCAAGCCAAGTCCAGGACAAATCCTTCTCCCTGCCCCAAAGGGAATCATCTTTATCTCCCTGCTCCCTGTTAAATCAAATACTTCTACTCCGTTTTCTTCGCTGTTCAGAAACCTTTCAGGTTTAAACGCCATCGGATCATCCCATACGTTTGAATCCCATCCCATATCTCCTACCATGCAATTTATCGAAGCATTTCTGGGAAACAAAAACCCATCTCTTCTTTCACAGCATGTGGTAGAAGGAACTGTGCAGGTGGGTGACGCCTTAAACTTTCCAAAATCACTGCTTTCAGATATGGCATCTTTTGTAAATCATCCTCTTTCACATCTCTCTCTGTTTCTCCAACAACTCCTTTAATCTCTTTGAATAGTTTCTCTTGAATGTCTGGATACTTAACCAAATTTGCCATCGCCCATTGCAATGCTGTTGATGTTGTATCAGTTCCAGCAGTCAGAAACTCAGTGCACAAACTCATAATTTCCTTTTCATCGAGCTTCCTCTGCTCCTCCGGTAGCTCTAAATCAAACAAGGTATCGATGTATGCTAAGAGATACTCCTCTTTACCCTCTGCAGGCTTGGTTAATCTCTCTTCTTTCACCCTTCTCCGCTCTCTTATCAATGGCATCAATACTCTTTCTTGTCGTTCCCGAATTTGTAAAAATTCTTCCCATAGTTTACGAAACAAAATCTTTGTCAATCTCGGCCAAAAATTCAGTACATTAAATCGTCTAAGATTCAGCATCATCAAGTGTTGAACGTCCTCAACTTCCTTAATCTTCTTCTCGTCAAGCTTGTCACCGAAGCACATCAGAACTAACAAGCAAAACATAGCAAATTGAAAATGTCCTACAACCCTAACTGGATCCCCAGTTTTTGACTGAGAGCTGAGACAATCTAAAAGGAGTTGCAACACCCACTTGCGCGCATGCGAGTATGACTTAACACGCGTAGGATGGAGGATCTCCGCCGTCAGGTTACGCCGCAGAAGACGCCATGTAGGGCCATAAGCGGCAGAGTTGATGTTATGTTGTTTACTGGTCAGAACTTTTCTGACGGCATCAGCAGGAGGCCGATCAGCAAAAACAGCGCCATTCTGGATGAAGGCCTGGTAAGCCAGGGAGCGATCAGCGATGAAGATGGTAGGTGTAGAGCCAATCTTAACGGTGATTACAGGGCCGAATTTGCGGTGAAGTGTTCGGAGGATCGATTTAAGTTCGACTGCAGATTTTCGGGCCAAGAGAACGTTTCCAATAAAGGGAAGGGTTGAAGGGCCGGGAGGAAGCTTGTAACGGTGCTTCTCGGAAGAGTAGACAAGGTTGATGAAAGCTTTGATAAGAGCAGAGATGCTCAAAGAGATAAGGATGATGAACCAGATTTCCATGTTAGCAAATTTTTTAAGTGTTGGAGGTGTTAGTGGGGGAAGAATTGATTTAATAGGAAAGAAAATATACAAAAAGACAAAGATGAAAACAATATTTTTTTTTAGTAGTACAAGTATATTTATTATTTATAATCTACCGATAATTTACGGGACTATATTAATAATATTATAAAAATATAGATACTATTATAATATATCTAATACTTAAAAAATTTATTCTTAATGAGAGGAAAAGTCTATCAAAATTTTTCTTTAAAATTAAATTTATATATTATGAGAAATTACATCAACTGCAGCTTCTTTAAAATTAAATTCATATATTACGAGAAATTACACAAACTACAATTGGTGGGAGATCGAATTTTGGCCTGATGCCTGATGCCAAGATGGAAAGAATATTAATGCATTAAGATATTGGAGATGTCTTGGTATTAAATTGTTAACATTACTGGGTGTCGATTGGATGCATGTAATTTCTCACAAATTTCGAGGGTGATAAAAGAATTGGTGGGCAGAGACGTCTAATGAGAAAGAACCAACATGTATAAGAAGACAAAGAAGAAAGGTCATGTGCATATGTGGCTTTGATGTTGATGTTTTGTTTTGTTGTTCATGGTGTCTATTGCCTTTGGGCTATGAATTCAACTTCAATGATGAATCTTGTATGTATTGAGAAGGAGAAACCGTTCACCTGCAGGGTAGTACAGAGTAAGTATTTACTTTCCTTCTCTTTTTTTTTTTTTTATTTTAATATTAAATGTAATATGATATTAAATCATAAATTTACTTGGGTTTAGATATTAATATCTATACAGTCCATTACTAAAAGTTTGGATATTGAGACTTACGTAGTTTACCTTAGATAGCAAAGTTTGGATATTGATATTTATATAGCTCACTATTAAGAGATTGAATATTGATACTTGACTATTGATATTTACATAGTCTATCTCATATACTGAATTTAGATATTGATATTTGTATAGCTCACCCTAAATGTCTTAGATATTGAATTTGGATGTTGATATTTATATAGCCCAACTCCAAATATTTATGCATATACAGTGATATTTTTATTAATATTTATATAATCTATCCCAAATATTAAGTTTGAATATTGGTAATAATATAATTCATCTTAAATATCTCAGATATTGACATTTATATAATTTACCCGAAATATTTATGCATATATAGTGCGATTTTTATTGATATTTATTCAGTAGATCCAAGATATTGAGTTTGGATATTGATATTCATATAGTCAACTTAAGATATCTCAAATATTGAAATTTGAAAATTGATATTTATATAGTACACCCAAGATATGGACTTTGAATATTGATATTCATATAATCTACTTAAAATATCTCAAATATCAAGGTTTAAATATTGATATTTACATAATTCATCCCAAATATCTATACACATTTAATATAAATTTTTATTTTTTTATTAAAAAAAATTTTACCTATACATTAGTGAAAATCGTATAATTTAATTGCTAGAAAGAGTTGTGCCTTCAGTAGAATTGGAACACCCGTCCTCTATTTAGACGGTGAGTACTCTTAGCGATTTTGTCTTTCTTTCTCAATTGAGAAGGGTTCAGGTCTCTATAATGGTGTCAACCACTAATTTTTCTAAATAGGGACAGATGTCAACTTTGAAATTGTATTATAAAATTTCTTAATGTTTTATTTTTACTTCACTTTAATTTGTTTGATTTTTATTTTACTTTAATTATAGAAGCAGACTTTTGCTAGAATTTTATTTTAGTTACTAAACTTTTATAAAATTTCACTTTATCTAATGAAAGATGGTAATTGTTGATGAGAAAATTTGTTTTATTCCTATCCATCAACAAAAAGTTCTCAATTTGTAACCACAACAAAATTAAATGAATTTCACTTTTATTATATTTACTTTGCAACAGTAAAAAGAACTAATAATTTGGAGAGGGTGTTGCTTGTTCTTCTATAATAATAATACTATTTTTTGGACATTAAGTTCCTTACTTGTTATGAGTAGTTGGTACCTTTCTTTTAGGATCATGAATTAAGCAGGAGTTTACTTGATTGATTATGCTTCCTTATCTTGAGCAAATATTCCTACAGATTTCTGGTAAATTTTTGTTATATTAAAAATTAAATATTTAAAAGCTCATGGATCATTCTGGCTTTGGCTCTTGGACCATTTTTGGGCTTGCTTTATCTGTTATTATTGTTTTAATATGGGCTTGTTTCACTTACTTGCCCAAACAGTAAGAAACGGATATTATACGACAGGGCGAAAAGGTGTTAGCCTTGCCAAAATAACGTTTTGTGGCTGACGATGACGCTAGACAGAAGTGACAAATCGAAACGTCCAACTCAAACATGGGGTTAAATTCATAATTGGTCGATGAAAATACGTGGGACAAAAAATTTTCAACGTATATTTTCCAAACCAGACATAGAAACTTGGACTATTCAGTAATCTAATTAAGATTTTTAATTGTTTTTGTTCAGCATTTAATTATTATCTTATATAAGTGTCTTTTTTTTTTTTTAATGTTAGAAAAACACAAAAAATGTACTGTGTCTTTAATTTTTATCAATTACCGTCTCACTTACATACATTATTGCATGATGATCTATCGCTGTAATCTAACAAACTTTAAGGTATTTCTTATCTAAATTTATACTTAGTATATAAAGATAGTGAAAGAAAAAATATAACAGTACCGCAATACGCAAATAGAAAAATAATATACCTAATGGATGTAGATGTTACAACCAATTCTAAAGCTTGATTAACGCCTTACGTTGCTACCATATTCTAGAAGTTTAATTAATTAGATAATAATCAAGCCCAGTACTCATCTAATTCTAGGAGAAATGCGAGCCTGCAATGGATTTTTCATCACCACTGTAAATTCTTGCTTCTCTGACAAATCAACTTCATCTCCATCCACAGCTTTCCACGCAAAGTTCCAAACCAAATTAGCCACAAAATACTCCAAATGAAGCATAGCCAAAATATACCCAGGACAAATCCTCCTCCCAGCCCCAAATGGCATCATCTTTATTTCCCTGCTTCCTGTTATATCAAACTCTTCAACTCCTCCATTTTCTTCACTCTGAAATCTCTCTGGCTTGAATGACATCGGATCTTCCCAAACTTTCGGATCCCAACCAATTTCAGCCACCATGAAATTTACAGTCCCCTCCTTCGGTACCACATATTTATCAAGCTTGAAATCTGCTGTCACAGCGTGTGGCAACACGAAATGCCCAGGAGGATGTCGTCTTAGACCTTCTAAGATTATTGATTTCAGATATGGCATCTTCTGTAACTCTTCTTCTTTCACCTCTTCCTCCCCATTTTCAATAACTCCTTTGATTTCCACGAACAGCTTCTGTTGGATATCTGGATATTTTACCAAATTCGCCATGATCCACTGCAGCGCCGTAGACGTTGTGTCTGTACCGGCGTTAAGAAATTCCGAACACAAACTTACAATTTCGTCTTCACTGAGCTTTCTTTTCTCTTCTGGGAGCTGCAAATCCAACAGAGTATCGACATAAGATAACACATACTCGTTGTCTTCCTTAGCTTTGCCAACGTTCTTTTTCTGCAGCTTCTTCCTCGCTCTTATTAATGGAACCAATACGCTTTCCTGATCCCTACGTAACTGCAAGAACTGCTCCACTTCTTACCAAGAAAAATTTTTGCCAGTCTTGGCCAGAAATTTAAAATATTGAATTTGTCGAAAGATAATAACGTCCGACGCTGAACATCTTCGATTTCTCTGATTTGCTTTTGGTCGAGCTTGTCTCCGAAAAACACATGAGCACTAACAAGCAAAACATGGCGTACCGAAAATGATCCACAACACGAACCGGGTTCCCAGTTTTCGACTCTAACTTGAAACGATCGGAGAGAATTTCCAGCACCCATTTGCGCGCATGTTTGTAGGATTTCACCCTCGAAGGGTGGAGAATTTCTGCGGTGAGATTACGGCGGAGAAGCCTCCACGTGGGTCCGTAAAAGGCTGAACTGATGTTGTGCTGGTTGCTGCTAGTGACTTTAGCAGTGGGAAGAGCGGGAGGACGGTCGGCAAAGACGGCGCCGTTCTGGACTAAAGCTTTGTGGGTCAGTGAGCGATCGGCGACGAATACGGCAGGGCGAGAGCCTATATGGAGAGTGATGGGGCCAAACTTGGCGTGAAGGTTTCGGAGAATCGGTTCGATTTCTGAGAAGGATCTGAGAAGCCATTGAAGATTTCCAACAACAGGGAAAGTAACAGGGCCTGGAGGAAGATTGTTGGAAACTTTGCTGGGAAAGAGAAGGTTGAAGAAAGCTTTGAGAAGGGCTGCAATTGAGATGGAAACGAGGATTATGAACCAGAATTCCATTTATGAAATTTGCAGAAGCTAACTGCACAGAAACGGGGATAATGGTAGCGAAAATGAATGGATAGAATATTTTATATGTATATAAGTATATGTGAATATTATACTTTATACCTAAGTTTAAGAAAAAAAATAATATAACTCTTAAATTTTTAATAAATTCGTATGTACTAATAACTTTTATTAAAATATTAAAATATTCCTACGACGTTAATAAGTTTTCATTAAATTAAATATTTTATGTTTCAGTTATTAAAAATATGCAAAAATAATTATATAATTTATATTTATATTTTATAATATTATAATATTTTCTTAAAATTAAAAAATATCTTGACTTAATAAAAACGGAATAAATTATTTTTTTCTCCAAATTTGAAGAGGTAAAGTATAATATATGTATATATATATTTACATATATATGTATAAGTATTAATGTAACGTAGGAGCAATCCTGGAAGTAATTGTTATGGATTATTATAAATAATAATGCTACGCGGATGTTTTTCTGCCATATAAATATAAATATAAATATCGAAAGCAATTATTGTGTCAATTTACATGGTAAATGTTGAAAGTTAAAACAGAACCGGAAACGTACCTTTTTCCTTTGAATATTCAAACGGGTTGTTCAATCGTTTTCGATTTGTATATTCAAATGGGTTATTCTACCGTTTTACTTGGGATATCCAAGCAAGTTGTACTGCCACTGTAAAGTGGTATAAAATCGTACAAAAAATAATTCACTTACTTTACAAAATAAGAACTCACACTCTCTTTATAGCATAAGAACTCATTTTGATCTGTATGCCTAATGTTGAATGAGACATGGGACAAATAAGAGTCTATTTATAATGGTAAGGGTTAAAGAAAAACCTTTATTCTTTCGTTAGGATTATAATTACATAATTCTAATATTAATATAAAAATACTATTTACATATACAACATCACGTCACTAAAGTATGGTTCGCATTTTCAATATATTTAAGACATACCAATTAAAGTTAGACACATATAAATCCTTTATTGGAAGATATAGAAAGTATATAAATTGACTATGTAATTGAAAAATAAGACTTTTAACAAAGAAATCAACCCAGAAAAATTCTGCATTTTGCTGTCAAGAATTCTCTGTTTATGCTACTATTTCACTAATTTTCTGCGTTCATGTTGTTGCAACTTCTTCATCTTTAATTTGTGATGTCAACAACATAAGATAAGACACATTTCTAAAACTATAGCCAACATGTAAGGGTAGCGTAGCATTTTTGGTAAAGTGGCAATAAAGACAAACGCGAGCAAGCTAACCAGTAAACAAGAGAAGTTAGACCTTTTTTTTCCTATGTTTGACGTTGCTGATATGAGTACAGTGGATCAAAATGCCCTTCGATTCAGTGTTATAAAGATTTAAAACATTACTTCTTGTTGATATCAAAATTTACAGTTTCGATATCCAACATTAGAATATAAATTTCTTCCTTGCAAACCGTGAAATTCCTTTCTCCGAAGTTGACTTAGTATGCAAAACAAAGCAATGGTACTACAAAAAAAATGTGTCTTCTGCAGTTAAAAAATTCAGCCATAAAAACAATTTTTGCTGTCAAATTTCAATCATTTGCCGTCAATTTTCATTGGCTGCAATAAGTTAAGTCGCAAAAAATATTTTATTATTTGCGGTTGATTTTGGCAGCTGCAAAAGGTATTTGTAGTCAATTTTACGACTGATATGTATCAGCTGCAAAAATTATTTATGGCCATTTTACGACTGATTTATAACAGTCACAATTAATTTTCAAAAAAAAAATTTCCTATCACTTTTTGTTACCAAATAGTTGGCCACAAAAAATATTAACCATTTTTATAATATTTTTATATACTTAAATATTGATCTCATCAAATTAATTTGAATATTAAATATGAACAAAGTATATGAACCAATTTTGAATAAATTAATTAATTAAATATTGCAAAGCATTAGATAGAATTAAAAATCTGAAAAGTAAGACTAAAATTTTCATTTTTTAAACAATAAAATTTGTAAAAAAGCTATAATGAACAAAAAAAATTTAATTCGTTGATTACTGGCAGTCATCACTGGAAAATATTTAGAGAAAAATTTGAACTAAATTTACAAATAAGCCACCAACACAAAATCACAACCAACAAGCCAACAAGCCACCAAAATTGGCAAGTCAACTAATTTTAAAAGATTTAGCACAACCAACAAGCCACCAACACAAAATCACCAAAAAATCTAAAAAACTCTGAACTCTTTTACAGTGTGAATGCTGGGGCACACATCCTCCCTGTATAGATTCTCCACTTCAATTAATAAAGATTCTGGATTATTTGAAAATGACACATAACACAATTGGAGGAAATCCGGCAATATTCTAAGGAGCAAAAAAGAAACCAGCATAACAAGTAATATGAAATCAGCAAAAAAAGAAGCACCTATTCACAATGAAGTTGCACTTACATACATCTATTTATATAACTAGTAAGTAGTTGGTTTAAGAAACAACCCAAAATAATATGAAATGTTAAACCAATAGCGTATATTGAGTTATAAAGTTTAAGATCAATATAATTAAATGAATTTAAGCAGCATAATGGACATGAAAGTACTGTATTCCCAATGGAGAACACTTAATTGCCAACATATAGCAAGAAACCATAATTAATTAGTTTCATCGGATTAATAAAGTAACAAACCTCAATATGTCATGGATGGTTCTCTTGTGATGGTGAATCAACTTGAGCATCTGCATTAAAAGTCATATGATGCCCATGATGTGCACTAGAAGTATCTCCAACCTATTAACCACAAAATAAAAGCTATCATAAATTTGAAGTAAAATTATAAGACTTACAATAATAAAATGAACAAATTAAAATATTTGTACCTGTTCATTTCTAACCATATTTATTTGACACCCACATTTACATGATTGAAAGTGGGTTCGAATCGATAGAAGCTTTGCATAAAGTTCATCATATTTATCCTTCAAATCATTTATTACACTTTCGTACTATTTGTGAACTTCTACACGTATTTCATCACGTAAAACTCTCTTGTTAACACTACCACTTTTTGAGGAGTTCTTTTTCATACGTTCACACCCATGTGCATCAAGACCCATCACATCACTAAATATCTTCTCTCGAATTAAATCACTTTGCTCATCATTTGGTATCTTAGAAAGGAACGATTTTTATTTTGTATAGCAAGAATAATATCATAACAAAAATTTTATAATCTCTTTTTTTAACTATTTATTTGTTTGTGGGGATTTTAAGAGAAGCAGAAAATTCAATATATAATAGGATAAAGTAAAAAATAGCAAGTGATAAATATAAAATTATTATTCGAAGAATTTTAAAAAATCAATGACATTATTATTGTATTTTAAGAATTCTAGCACTCAAATATCAAAATGACGACAAAATTAGCAAGAATTACCGGCTGCTATTTATGTAAATAAACAACATAAAATAATAATAAAAAAAAATCTGGATCCCTCTAATTCACTCAAGTTATAACCATGTATCATATATAAACAACACCACGCATATTAATTTAATATAATAAAGTATTTCTTTAAAATCTTTTATCATTTTCCTACCAACCAAAGTATTTCTTTAAATAACCTCCTCCTCCTCCACTAGCTCTTTTTTTATTCAATTAAAAGGAGAGGCTATGCTTCTTCAATTCGTAGTTGTACAACAGCAAGTGCCAAGTTGGGTTAATAATATAATATGGTTGTGTTGTATGAAAATGAAAGAGAAGAACAACTACATATAGTGCAAGTGTATGTATATATGCAGAGCATGTAGGGCTAATTTCGGAAACTAAAAAGACAGACAAGACCGCAGTATCACCCATTGGCTACACACTTCACATCACATAACATAACATAACCCATCACCACATTTTCTTCGTGGGTCTGCACTTTTCCCAAACCAATTTATTCTCCAATTTTTATTTTTCATTCCTTTCAAAAACCTTACATTGTTAGCTGGCTTGCTCGCTTGTTAATAAACATACATTTCTCAAAGTCATTGTAAGATAAAAAAAAAAAAAAAAAAAGTATGTTTTATTAATAATTATTGAACGGATCTAAAATTAAATAAACATAATAAAATTAAAATTACATTTACAAATAAGAGAACAACAACATATTATCAATAATAATATATTCAAAGCCCTTAACATAACAGTACATAATATCTTAATAATTTTATAACAAACATTTAAAGATTTATAAAATTTAGTTTATAATCTTACCTGTAAGAATCACCAAAAAGCTGCAAAAAGCAATATAAACAGTAGCAACAAGCCTGTATAAATTAGTAAATTTGCATATTGGTTGAGACTTGCAAATGAAGTGATATTTTAACAAAAATATTGTGACTTCTAACACCACCGCCACTGCATAATAAATAATTATAAAGAAAAAATATTAAGAATATAACTATTAATAAATGAGAGTCAAAGAAAGAAAAAACCTTATACTGATTGAGTAGAGATTTAGAGTTGGTGAACAATTGTATCCAACTAGGGTGGTTATTATTTGATTTGGTGATTAATTAGAGAGTTCCAGCAACTCAACTAATCTAATTTCAGTTTCACGATGGATAACATAATATATTGATTAAAGAGAACTACAGCGCACATGAAAAAGAGTCTATACAAATTCAAAATAAGAAACAAATGAAATGTGGAATAAAACATTAATTAACGGGGGGAAAAAATCACTGATTCCATCAGCGTTGTTTAACAAATATATAATGTATAATTTTCTATGTCACCAATGACTTTTTTGGGTCTTTCCATTCATCCTAATATTTGCCACACCATCATACAGAAAAAGTCTTGGGTTGGACTGCAATCATTTTATTTTTATACCTTATCTATACACTTACTAAATAATGTTCTATCAGAAAATTTTATTGTGACAGTGTTTTAGGTAAATGTTTCTCCTATTGCATAAATGTGAGGCCATGATAGAAATCGACGGCTAAAAAGGAAGAAACAATGCAAAACCAATAAAATTGAGGTGCAATGAAAGCTTCCATATTTCCATGTACAATGCATTCAAGCTACAAAATTGAGGTGCAAAACATGAATATAAAGAATATTTCATCTCTCTCAAATAGGTAGCTTGTCATTTGTTATCCTTTTACTAGCTGTAAATTAAACCACCAAATATTTTGATGATAATAATAATAATAATAATTTTTATTGTGATTGACACCGATTCAATAAGCTTTAATAATTTAATAATATTAAGATTTCTACCCTGAAATTTATTAAAATATTTATATATATATTTTGTATTTATGAAAAGTCAACAGATTCGATTATTAGTTTCCAACACCACTGTCACTGCATAGTTTCCAAGTGAAGCAAAAGTTCAGAATACTAGCAGACAATTCACAATTAGCTCTATACACATCAACTACTCAAATTCAATTCTTAAAAAATATTATAATACTAAATTAGCAATTAAAGCCAAAGAAAACTTTTAAAATATTTCTTTATGAATAGATTTGTCAATCATGTTATCACTTATGATTTTTTATTTCATAAGAGTTGTGAATTAAAATATTATAATACCTTCCACTTAAATCATATCCAATATTTTGTTGTAATATATTTATTTAACATTATAATGTATCACAATTGCAGTTAAATGTCTAAGAACTCAGGCACTAGTCACCTAACCACTAGCTGGGTGACAAATTATACCAGACAGTAAATCATAAGAATTAATGCATACTTTAATAGATTTCATTTTCTAAATTTTGTTAAGTGGCTTTTAAGAATAAATATTCTCATTTCAAGTAATAGTCAATTTTAAGCAGAAGCTTTGTAACACTAAAGAGGCAAGGACAACTTGTCTTAATCTTAGACATCCTAGAACAGCCCATCACAATTAGCAAGAAGTTTTTAGATTGGAGAAGAAAAATATTGCTAAAGGAAGTTATTCAAATAGAGCAAAATCTTAACCATAAGTAATGGCTTATTTTGCTAATAATACTGAATGAAGACACTCTCCTCACTATTGCAAATGCATGTAACAATCAACATGGTCTTCAATGACTCTTTTGCCCTCTTAGCTTCAAAATAATCATAGATATTATTTGATTGCCTAAAGCAAGTGTTAAACACAAGATCAGAAACGGAAATGTTTTTAGATTTGGACGTAAGAAAGGAAACAGAACAATTACATTACAGAGTGGTTGGGAAGAAGTACAAGTCCTACATACTACACATTTGGGCAGCAAGCTCAGCTTCCTACTTCCTTTAACATTAATCTCTTCTATTGCAAATAAGAGCACGTTTTGGAATGTTTTGGAAAATATTCCAGAAAGCCAATAGTTCAACCAAATTTCACTCTCAAATCACAATCAACAAAGACAATAAAGACCATGCTGCTTCGAGCAGAGCCATCATCACAAATTATAAACCCTGAATTTGATTCCATATTCATCTGTTACAATTTTGTTCAAAACTAATCATACTTCTCCCTCTAAGTGTAAACTAGAAAGAAGACCCAAGAAAGTGCCAGCACAAAATCACCAACCACCTACCTTGGAAATAATTTTAATATTGTGAAGATTTTCATTTACAAATCCAATGCTGGCAACATTTCCAAAAAGTAATTTTTTAATATTGTGAAGATTTTCATACCAACCATTAGGTAGTAAAAGAGAATAATTTTATAGATCTAAGATCATTTTCTTGATCAAATTCATATCCCCCATTTGGCTGCGGTCAAACCCCATGTGAAACATCATTTTTTTTTTTTAAGCTCAAAGAAAATAGAAAGCAAATGCAGATCAAGTTTGATTTGTATGTAATCGCCACCCTCAGAGGACCCGAGAGACCCCTTAAGCAACCAAGAAACAGGAACAGAGCCTCAACAAAACAGCAAGTAATAGCTATTTGCCCATCAGCAAAATAGCAACCAAGAGCAGTAATAGCAGCCAGTTGCCAAAAACGACTATTACATAGTTAACACATAAATAAAATAGAACAACCACTATGGGTAGAGTGGCAACAAGCAATCGTGGCTATTTTCTCATCATCATCATCAGCAAATCACAATTCAAGGTATGTGTCTCCATTACAATCACCATCAGTGTCACTATCGATCCTGATCATCTCTGGTTTAGGAATATACATGCATGAGATTGAATATGCACTCAAAAACACACACACACTAAAGATCAATACTAAAAGCCCTAAAAGGATTTACTCAAATTCATATTAAATTTACATAAATCATATAGACTTTTTGAAATTCGAAAAAAGGAAACACTAAAATTAACAGCGTACCTGGCGTCTGCAAATTGAGAGTGAATTGATGAACAGAGTTGATTTTGGATATAGATTTGATTTGGGGAAAAAAATTAATTTAATGTAAAAACGATTGTAATTTAGAAAAAGAAAAAAGTAAACTAACATTATTATCTTCAATATCTTTATAATTAATTTTTAACATTAATTTTATATAGTTAAACATTTCAGTCCCATTTATTGAGGACTTAAATATAATAAACAAAATCATAATATTCAATTTTTAATAAAATATTTTACCAAAACGACGTCATTTTGGTAATAAAATTAACAACCATTTTTTTGCAGCTGACATTTACATTTAGTCACAAATAATATACTTTTTTGGGATTGAATTGTGTTTAACCACAAATAATACGTATTTGCGATAGATTAAAAAGTAGTCGCAAATATCAGCCACGAAAGCTTGTAGTGTGGTCAGGGGAAAGCTGGCTTCTTCTAGGAAGACCCTCTGATACTTAAGTCAGTTTTTTGGGGTGTTTTTGGTTTAAGCAAGGTTTTAGAGAAATTTTGACAGTGTTTTAGTATTTTAGTAAAGAACTACATGCCTTTTCCTCTATCTCGCCCTTCATTTATACTAGTTACTGATAAGTCGACAGTCATATTGGTCTCATAACTGAAATCTTTAACTTCAAACTCATAATTGAACAATCATAGATAATTATTAAAGTGATTCTCCCAAGCAATTATGATTTTGTAGCTACCCCCTTCATAACGTCTTCCTGATCTGACCTAAGACGTCCGCACATAATAGCCTAAATTGATATTGATCTTAACTCAGATGAAATGCTAACTTGACCATTCTTACCCAACAGTCACATTGTTTTCATAACAATGGTCTTCAATTCTATCCTCATAACTGCAAAATCATGTGCATTTATTAAATTAATTCTCCCAGGCAATTATAATTCTATATTTATTCCTACTTAATATTGGTCTAAGTTGAACTGAAAACTTCATTGTTTGATCTAACCAGACCTGACTTGCACTATGATCATAATGTTGACTTTTTCTTAACCCCAGGTCATCTCCCTATACACTAAACCCCCCAATTTTTAGTGAAATTAGTATTTTCACTAAAAACTTTAATTTTTCTTGTGTCAAAGATAACGCTTATAGATCTAAACCTGATTAGTAATTCTTCATCATTTGTCGCTAATTACTTTGAACACAATCCATCCTCAATTTGATTTTATACCTTATTAGATCTGAACAAGATCAAAATCCATGGTAGTGCGTTGAACACTTGACCCAGCTCTAAACTTTGAATAACTCCAAGCTTAACACAATTGGTTCCCATATTTTCACCTTTTTCTAAGCTCAATATGAACGACATCGAAATGAACACAGTTGGCTCCCACATTCTCATTTTTCTCTGAACTCAAATCTAAACAACTTTGAGCTGAACATAATTGACTCCTCCATTAACTGAACACAGTCAACTCCTCATCCAACACTAAACTCCCCCAGTTTTTAATAAGAATTGATTCTAAGTGCAAACTATAAGCTGAACATAATGGTGACCATTCACCTTTTACCAAGACAATAGCAACACGAGATATAACCACTCGATGTTTTGAATCCCTTGCCATTAATTAAGACACGGTAAAACAGCAATGATGACATTGATTAAGCTCTTTACCGCATGCCATGTGTCGACAATTTGATGGTCTAGCGTGTCATTAGCTTAAAGGTGGAATTTCCATATTAGCAATTGATTTCGTGGCGCTATCATAGATGTTGATATAATCAACAATTTAATGGCAGAAGGAAGTGAAAATGGGTATAAATTTTCAATTTTTCTTCCTTTCACCATTTTACCTTCGCTCGAATTCTGTAAAAATCAAATATTTCTACTCTTTGAAACTCTTGGTTTCCTACCTGCAACGAGACTTTATCATACTTTCAGCGTGCGTCTTTGATTAGCAACCACAATATTACTTTGTAAGTCACCATTTCCTTATTTTGTACTATTGTAGTTGTTCTTCTCTATTGTTGCTTCACTTAGAAATTTTCGATAATGTTGTAACGTCATGCAATTTTATCATCGCTCAAACTCTCTTTCTTGTTGTAGGTTGTTAGAATCGACTTTAAATTTGCTGAAAACATAATGAAATTGACCCCTTTTAGGAAATCATAAAAATCAATCATTGATAGGCATAATACTATAGGTTAAATTTGTCTAAGCATGAGTTGTGCTATATACAATATATACCCACATGTTGAATCCATTGTGTGATTCGTGCAGTGTGTGTGCAATACCCACTAGTGCACGAGATGATAACAAATAATATAGTATGAGAAGAATGTCGAACCCACAAAGAATACTAATCAATTAAGTACAAAAGATAATTAAATTTGAATTTATCAAAAGAAATCAATTGTCAATTTGAGTGAGAAATTAAAATAAATAAAAATTAACTACTTAACAAACTAATTAAAAGATTAATTAATGAAAAAATCTAAGATAATGATTTTATCTTAATTGGTCACATCCAATTCTTTACTTGATATTATCCTGATTTAATACCAATATTACCAATTAATCACCTATTCTATTTGACAGTCTCTCTCAAAATTAATCAAAACTACTTTACACCTAAAAATTTACTATATTTATCTATGTAAATTTGATTAAGTGAGAACGCATTAAAATTAGTAATAATTTCAAATTAAACTGTATAAATCATATTATTACATCTCTGTTTAACATATAATTTATGATATTTATCACACGGATTGGACATAATATTCATTTCTCAGTTCATATGAGTCCATAGTTCATTCAAATACTCGGCAAGTATTTAAAATATTAAACATCATGATAAATACTCAGTAATAGATATTAAATAAAAAATTAACACAATATCAAAAGAAAAAAAATAGATGCTTTAATAGATTAAATCTTTACCCTAAAAAATAAATCTAGTTACATATGAAAATAGAGTTCAAGCTTAGTCATTAAAAATTCAAAAAATTAAATACATATTCAACACAAAAATTGTTCAATTCAAGATAAAATTATAAAAAGAGAGAAAAAAAAATAGATAAGTAGAGCTTGAATCTACAAAATTTGATGAGCATCTTTTAATCTCTTAATAAAATCCACCTTCTTTTTGTTAACTTTTTCCTTCTCTCTTTCTAGCAAAATTTCTCTTTTTCTCTTTAGAACTCTCTTTCTAAAAGTGGCTAAGGTGACTCATGATTAAGAAATATGAAAACTTAGGATATCATTAAATCTGGTCATCTATTTTAATTTACAGGCCAAAAATGGGCCAAATCGAATAAAATGAACATGACCTACGATGTAGGCATATAAAGGCTTGGTGTGTCGTGCCAAGCTCTCTGCTTATGCAAGATTGCAGGTGCACTGCCTTCAAACGTAATTAATGCGCCTAATTATTATTTGGTCCCTTTACTTGTGATTCTCTAAAATTTGGTCTCTATTTTGATATTTTTGCATTTTAGTCCATACAAATAAAAGTTTGTGGTTTCCATGGATGGATAGTAAACATACTTTTATGCTTCATTTTCATGTTTTTCATGTTGCAACAAGTCAACACCTGTAAAATAAAACTAAAATGCTTAAAAGGCAAAATAACAACTCAAAACAAACTAAACAACACTAAATATACTACTGAATTATAAATAATTTAAGTATAATCATGTAGTAAAAATTAAGATATTAGAATAGTTGATGAAAAAGAATAAGTAAAATTCATTATCTTACTATGAACTATATAATGACTATTTTTTCAGGCTGTCTTGCTAGCTTTTACACCTTTAGATAAATATAGGTTTGATCTTGAGCTGAACTGATCAAATTCGGGAATTAAATTGAGATGTTAGACTGAACTGATCTACTAGGAATATAATCTTAATTGCTTCTAGTTTTAACTCTGAGTTGACTTAATAAATGTTGATATACTTAGAGTTACCATGGCGAGTGTTGAGAGACCTGATATGAGGGATTTACCCAGTGACCCAGGGATCGAGTATGAAACACTGTCAACGAGCTTATCCGAGATCGATTATAAAGCCTGGAACCTTTCCTTTCCTTTCCTTACTTCAATGGCAACAACAAACTCGAATTCTTTGTTGTAACTATTACTCTCCTGAATTGTTTACACTCTTTACACTAGGATTATTAATATAAACTGTTCGTAAAGCTGATCAAAACTCTTTACACTCCCTGGTTTCAAGTTCTTGTACCATCTTCTTGCTTGTCCTTCCAAAGCTAAGGAAAACAGACAACACATTTATAACTCTATCAAACCTTGAATCATCATCATCTCCCTAAAGAAATCAATGTGCAACATTAGATCAATTTTTCTTGTATATGGTGTAATCTGTGGCATTTTAAACTTCCGTGGCAACACTAGATCCTAAATTTCTTTAGTTAACGGCGACTTCAATGAGAATATGAATCCATCTAGCTAATTTCTATTATGTTGCTAATCTTGTTTCCTCTAAGCTTGCAATTCCTTCATAAGATTTCGATTATATCCTCTATCTCTTTTTTGCTCACTACCTAAACAGCTACGGGTTCAGCTCCATTCTATGTTTTCTCCACAACTGCCTTTTCCTTATCTTTTCTGCATTTTTTATTCAAAGAAATTCTTATATCTACTGAACTTACATTATGTTCAAATCTTCGTTTGTTATGATCTTACTATACTAATCACGTGATGGCCTCTGCTCTAGCTTATCCCGAATCTGTAATCATTTCTCCTCATTACGACTTACGTATACTTACTCCTAAAGTCGGGCCTTGCTTTTCTGAGCATATCTACATTTTTTCTTGTGCTGATTAATCTATTTTTGAGGTCTACTGCCCCAAATTTACCCCGTAGGTGTGATTTAGTTTGTTGAATTCCCCTTAGAGTAACACTTTCTTTATTTTCTAATGACTCTAAATTTTCTACAATTCAATTCCTTGCTAAGCCTTCCTGAAGCATCCTTTTAAGATTCTTAGTGTCTTTTCCAAGGGTTCTCGTTTTATCCTCCGATGCTTGTATCTTGTCTTTCTCCATATTCTGTCATTCACTTTTTGGTAGCCTTTGTACAATCTGGGTCGTGCCTTTATCCTTAACTTGAGTCACTATTTGAAGCTAGGAACATTGCAATAAGTTTGGCTAGGAATTTGAATTACATGAATCTTCTTCACAATTTCTTTTTGTTGGATGCCTTTTGATAACCTGTTGCTTTTTACTTACTGCCATTGTTATTTCTTTAATTAATAGGGAAAGTATGGCTTTTTGAATGATTTCTCACAGATGGTACTAAATGTTGATACCGAAATTTGCAGCTTCAGTATCCAACAGCAGAATATAAATTTCTTCCTTGCAAACTATGAAATTCCTTTCTTTGAAGTTGAATTAGCATGCAAAACAAAGCAATAATCAGGGGACGTTGGCTTCTTTGGTGAAAACACTTTGATATTTAAGTCAATTTTTTGGGTTTTTTTTTGTTAAGATTCTAGAGAAATTTTGGCAAATTTTCAGTATTTTAGTAAAGAATAGCATACTTTTTCCTCCATCCCACTCTTCATTTATACTAGTTCCTCATAAGCCAATGATAAGTGTCTAAAAGTATATTATTTACATATATTTTATAAAATATTATTGCATCACTATTGAATTTAATGTCCCTACTTGTCAATAAATTGTGAAATTTCATTGTCATAACTTTAATTTGCATGTTTTCATGATTTAGAACTCAAATATATGCAAATATGTATATTGTACAAGATGGAATGAGTATAATACTTATATTTAAGTGTTTATGTGGTGTATTTTTGTTTACAGATGTAAAAAGAGTGCAAGTTGCAATTAAAGATGTAAATTATTCACTTGCATATAACTCACTTGACAATAGATCAGTGTCATGGCATAACTTTGTGTAAATATCTTCAAATGAAATGATTCTTATTGCAATTGAAAGTTGGCTCAATTGAGTATTTTCATGTTCATACAGCTTTTGCGAATTCAGAATGAGTAGGCATCGAAAGTGTGAAGGAATATAATGAAGCATGGTTCGTCTATGTGCATCATAGACTTGTGAATAATTTTTCGTCTTTTGGCTATAACTTTCTAAATACTTCACCAATTAAGTTGATTCTTGAAGAAATGGAACCACAAGAAAGACAGCTATAACTTGTATGATATTCAAGTTTTTCAAATTCGTGCATGTAAGTTGTCTAAAGTAGTCATCATTCAAACAATGGTTGTAAACATTTTGAATGCTTTATTGGCATATAGACATTGACATGATTCTTAAAGCATGAGAAAGATTACAATTATGCACATTTCATGAAGACTACTTTCTCTAATTTGGCATGGGAGATACTCAGAAGGTGAGCCACAATTTGGCAGACAGAGATATGATGAAACTGTAACTTGCATGTGTCTACACATGTAAAACATCCTTTATCTTACCTATATAAATGGTGGTTTTGAAGTGGCTAGCATGCTACTCTTGTTTTTCTTTCTCTTAGGAGAGTTCTTTCTTTCTTTTAATTTTTTCCCTTTATGTTATTAATTTAAGTGATTATTACTCAAAAATTCGTTACTAGTGTGTATTGCTTTTTGTGATACTTCATCAACCAAATTTCACCAAAAGATTGAAGAAGACGATCAATCATTTTGAACCTTAAAGGAAATCTTCGATAAAGATAAGTGTTGTTTCAATAGTTATTTGTTCTTTTATGTGTTTTGCATTTTTGTACTTGAATTCGTTCTTTTGAATTTGATAATGAAAGTCTAAACATATAGTGGGAGTTTGGCTTAGCTACTATAATTGTGTTAGATAAGTTGTGAATTATATTTAATAAATGTTTAATATTATTACTTGTTCATTGTTCCTTATACCTTAGATTATGAATTATGGACTAATTATCTATAGTTTATAATTAAAGCTAACAAATAGGAATTTAGGTGTTAGAAATATTATCTTACCTTAATTAAGCTCACCTAAACAAGTGTTTAAATTGAATCTATTTATTTGGTTTAATTTAAATGGTCATATGATTTCCTTGTAATTAATTCAATTAATTAAGTATAGGCCTCACATCACGGAGAATTACCATAATGATTGGATTTCTCTAGCCTTAGTGGAAAGACCAATAATCTAAACTTTTGGATAATCGTTTGATTCACTTAATATTTCAATGTTGTTGATAGCTAGCTAACTCCCATTTGATTTCATTGGATTTAATCATTTTCGTTATTCTTGTCTTCTTTAAATTTAGTAAGTTAATTCATTTAATTTAAAATCGCATCAAACTACCAATTGAGTAAGTGTTTATGACTTTATTGTTTGTTATTTAGTAATATAGAGAAAACAAATAGGAAATTAAACCACTGCAATTCCTTGAGATATTGACCTTGAGTTGAACTTGTCATTACCTACTAGTGATTCATTCACTTATGAGCATTTAAAATTTGTATATCAGCCAACGATCATATTAATGTCATAACTGAAATCTTTAACTTCAAACTCATAATTACACAATCATAGATAATTATTGAATTGATTCTCCCAAACAGTTACGATTCTATAATTATCCCATTCATAACGTCTTCCTAATCTGACCTGAGACTTCCTTGGGTAATAACCTGAACTAATACTAATCTAACTTGAGATGAAATACTGACCTGACCATTCTTACCCAACGGTCACATTATTTTTATTATGGAAGTTTTCAGTTCCATCCTCATAACTACATAATAATGTCTATTTATTTAATTAATTCTCCCAAGTAATTATGATTTTACATTTATTCGCACTTGATGCTGGTCTAAGTTGAACTAAGAAACTTCATTAGTCTGATCTAATTAGACCTTACTTGCATAATGATCATAATGTTGACTTCAGCCTCACCCAAGGTCATCTCCCCAAGCATTTGGTAATGTAAATCGAGATTAAAAATTTGCTTACAGAATTTGAATTCAACGTGCCACAATTAGGGAAAAAAAAGTGTACTAAACCTATCGACAATTTATTTTACAAGCTTTATAAAAAGATATTATTGAATTGAATTAAACAAGGTTTAAAACTTACATGAAAAGTTATCTGTTTACTATGAATGTGTCATTGGGAGTCTAGTCATTGTTTTACACAAGTAATACATGTGATTTTTTTTTTTAACTTGATTTAACATATTAAGAGAAGGTAATAATCAAAATATTTATTATAAGGACACTATATATCAGAAATTAATTTAATGCATTCATACCTATATGTCATATTTCATGTATGTTGATATCGAAATTTTGCGACTTCGATATTACATAATAAAGATTAAATTTTTTTCTTGCCCTAAAGAAAAAAAACCACTTTATTACTTATTTCAAAAAGTTTATGAATCCATTTACATGAAGAGAATACAATATATATATATATATATGTATAAGCACTGATTTCCTTATTCTATTAACAATAAGAATTCTAAAGGAATTTTGAATGTGTCTCATAGAATCCTAAATTGCCTTAAACTAAAACTTCCAAAATTGATTTTTCTTACTTCCCAAGGATTCCTTCTTGCTGGACTTTTTTAATAAAGTGTTTGAGTAGAATCCCTTCCAAGCTAACCGGATCATCATTGGTTCAACATCGAGAATGGCTGA
>CM040453.1:21175274-21239499 GCA_022749755.1 Azadirachta indica | reverse complement strand
AAATTCACCTTGCATTTCATGCCATGTGCCAATTGATCTAGGTTTTAAAGAGTTAAGCCAAAATTTTGTTTTATTTTTAAATGACAAAGGAACTGATTTTAGCCTAACAATTTCATCAATACAAACTTGATCATTAAAGGTAGTACAAACTTCCGCAAATTCTTTAAGATGCAAGTAAGGACTTTCAAATTCTAAACCATGGAAATTAGGAAGTAATGGAATCATTCCTGGCTTAAATCTAAAATTATGATCAGTAAGAGGAAAAATAAAGCATTAAGGAGCAGAACTTCAAAGTGGTTGTAGATATTTATGAATGGGTCGTAATGGTTGATTTTCATGTTCACTATGCACACTTTCCTCTTCAGCCATTGTGCTAGATATGTGTGATTGTAAAGGTGAATAAAAAAATTCTAGTGAAGGTTTTAGAATTACCTTTGATCAAATGATGAGAGTAAGGATCACGAAGCCACCCAAGTATAAAAATAAATAAAACAACTGTAAAAGAAAGTACAATAAAATAAAATGTTAACATAATATTAATACAAATGAAAAGAAAAGAGGTGGTACAACCTTCCTCTCGAAAATTAAAAAATTATAAAACCAATAGCACAATAATTAACAAACGAGAGAATTGAAATAGGTGGCAAAGTCTCATAAACAAAATAAACAGTAAAAAAAATTAGGTGGTATATGTAGAACCAACCATAAATGGACAGTTAAGCCTCCCAATTAAAAGAAAAATATATAATAAGTAAATAAAAATAAAATAAGAACTTACTAAACTTTATACAAACCATACTCCTTGGCAGCCACACCAAAAACTTACTACAACTTTTAAGTTGTAATATCTAAGTATAAGTTGTCTCAGGTAATTCATAAGTCTGAGTATCAATCCATAGGAAATTGATTATAATAAGTCCGCAAGTCTAATAGTCCAAATATTTAGAAATTATATTGATTAATTTGTTTATTTTAAAATAAATTGGATATACCAACTACTAGAGCATTAAGGATTCACTTTGAAGAAATTTATAAAAATCATTATTGATCTTTTTTTTTTAACATAATTAAGAATCAACTAAGGAGTGAAGTTAATTAGAAAATAAATATCATTTAAGCACATGAGAGTATCTTTTTGAAAAAAAGAAGATAGGAAACGAAGTGACTAACCTTTAAATTGATATTGAAAACTACAAGTTGCCTTACTCTTTGATATATAAAAAAACATCCAAGAAATCAATGTACTATTTGTTAATAATGAATCAAAGTTTCTCACAAACCAAAGATACTTGCAAAATCTAGTAATCAATCAATTGAAAAGTTTAACAATGAAGTGCCAAGCAAAGGATCAAAGAACAATTATTATAAAATCATCAAAGCTTCACCCGTTACCCTAGCTATGAATTTAGCAATACATAATGTAATTAAATCTAAATTAAGAAAGGGAGAATGAAAACAAAGAGAAAGGATTTCCTAGATAACTTATACCACTTCCTTTATATAGGCAAAACAAGAGATATTTCGTATGTGTGAACACAAGTTGTAAACTTTCAACTTGATCATGCTCTATCCAATTGTAGCACATCTTGGACTGTTAAATTCACCAAATTTCTTAAACATATTTTGTCAAAATTGTAGGCTCCTCCATAAGCTTTCGAATGGTTCAATTTCAACCAAATTTATTATGTATAGCCTGAGTTATGTTAAAAATGGGGAAAGGCGTTCAGTTTCGATTTCTCTACCGATCTTCTAGGATGACGGCAACTTTTGATAGCCAAGGACTTTGAATTTGGACAAGCGAGAAACATAATGTTTGTAAAGCTTTCCATAAGCTTTCCAAAACATCAAACTTTATGATTTTTGAATACGTATGTGGGAAAATAGGCCCAAATACAAAACCATGTTAGGAGCCCTAAACTACGGTTAAGTTCTATTGAAGCCTGACTTTGACCCAATAGATGCTTGAACTGATTTAATCTCTAATTTCCACTTTTGTGAAGGAATGATTCCATGTTCTTGTGGCCTAAGAATTGTATCAAATGATGTTTTAAATTAAAAGATATGCTTATTATATAAAACCTAAGCAAAATTAATTATTAAGTCCAATTATTGTTTTGGAATTCAGTATAAAGGAAAATGCATAATTTAGGGAAAGTTAATAACATTCTTAGGTATAAAAGCATAATATTTCTCTAGATAAACATATATTTTTAAACATTTATCAATTCTGATAAGAACAAAGTACCTGATCACCTATCCCAATGAATCTTCATACCTAAAATCTTTTTTGTTTTAACCAATTCCTTTATCTCAAACTCATCACTCAACTAGTTTTTAATGAATTAATATCCGACATGGTTTTCACAACTATTAACATGTCATCAACATACAGTAGCAAATAAATGTAACATTCATATAGAGTCTCTTATAGTATACACAACTATCATAAACACTTCTAGTATATTCACAATCAAGCACAAAATTATCAAATCTTTTGTACCACCTTCTATGAGACTGCTTCAAACCGTACAAGGATTTCTTAAGGAGACAAACTTATTCTTATTTATCAAAAGAGATAAAAGCCTCTGATTGACTCATGTAAATCTACTCATCTAATGTGCTATACGAAAATGTTGTTTTACATCTAGCTGCCCAAGATGAAGATTATAAACAGCAACCAAAGCTAATAGCACTTTGACAGAATTATGTTTCACAACTAGAGAAAACACCTTATTGAAGTCAATTCCTTCTTTTTGTGTATAACCTTTTGCTATAAGACGTGCTTTGTATCTAGGAGCTTCAACCTATAATATCCCTTCCTTGTTCTTATAAAACCATTTGTATCCTACTACTTGCTGTCACTTAGGCAACGTCACCAACTCGCATTTCACCCCCTTACACCTCCTATTACATCAGCGTACTCCAATATACTGTACCAGTTACCAAATATAGGCCATAAGTTCTACATAAAGCTTACTGAAAAAGAAATCGTGAATTTGTGTTTAGAATTTCTTAACGCTAGAACATACACTACGTTCACAGTGCTGCAGTGGACCATGGTGAATTTAGTGAAATACACTGATATTCAAGAGAAGTTATTCACGAAAATGAAAGGAGATATTGAAGATGGAGAATAAGAGGTAAAAGAAGAAGAGTTTTAGAAGATGCCATATCCCAAAGTAGTGATCTTATAAGGTCTCAGATGACATCCTCTAAGGCATTTAGGTTGCCATACACTATGACAAAAGATTTCAAACTTGAGGGATGCGTGATACCGAAAGATGCGAGTATAAATTTCACGATAGCCAAAATGGGTTGACACCCAGATGTTTGGAAGGATACAAAGTTGTTCAAGCCAGAGAGATTTTTGAGCGAAGAAAATGGAGGAGTTGAAGCATATGATATAAAAGAAAGCAAGAAATAAAGATCATGCCATTTGGAGTTAGGAGGACGATTTGTCCTGGACATGGTTTGGCTATGCTTCATTTGGAATATTTTGTTGCTAATTTGGTTTGGAACTTTGAGTGGAAAGTTGTGGATAGAGATGAAGTCGACTTGTCAGAGAAGAAGAGTTTATAATGGTGATGAAGATTCCATTGAAGGCTCATATTTCTCCAAGAATTATATGAGAATTGACTTTTAATATTGTATGTATTTAGACTATGACTAGTGACTACGCAGAGAAATAAGTAAAGTCTTGTTTTCAACATCGAAAAATAATAAGAAAGCGAAAATGTGCTGTTCAAAAATTTGATTTTGAAAATGTTAAGCACAAGAAATCATAAAAGTATTGTCTTCAAAATTACAACCGGCAGAGTTAGATATGCCTGTTAACTTCCTTACTGATATAATTATTTGCATAGAGATAATTACAATTTTATTAATACCTTGTAACAAACTAACAATATCACCATTTTTTTATTTGCCTCCAACATAGTTAATGTGACTAATTTAATTAGGACACGTTTTGATTCTCTCATGCTATTTTGAATGAGTGTAACAATAAAGAATTGAATGAATGGGTTGAGTTAATTGTATACGTTAACAACATTCATCCCCCACTTAATTCCTTTCATATATTTGTTGCAACTGAAGTTTGAATAGATAACTCTTGTTACAAAAAGCAAATGTTACATTCTTTTTTATTTATATTTTAAAATGTAATATACATGAATTATAAAAAAAAGACTGAGATACTATTAAAAAATTTAAAAATTGTTTCGAAAAAAAATTAGAAGTCTGCCCAATTAATTAAAACAGGCATAATACAATTTTTATAAATTCACCCATAATTAGAAAATTTTTTTAATATTGCAATTACTTAATTATCATAGTTTATTAGTAATATGTGTTAATTACATTACATGTATTGATTTTTTTTGTTGGGTCAATTCTAATTGTTTGTGTGAGCGTGCATATAAGCATATGATACGACTTTTGTAAGGAACAAAAATAAGCATAAATTCAGACAACTTTCTAGATCATAAAGAATGAATTGTCCTCTCCCAAATACAAGTTGTGTGAACGAAAAAACTCTTAGCTGAGCCTAATGAGTAGATGTGGAGACGAAGGATATACATGAAACATGAAATATATGCGTAAATGCATTAAATTATATTTTACATTATTTTTTAAGTTTTAGAATTTATTGCTGATAAATTTTATGATAATTAAATTCTTACTCAGATAGATACAAAAAAATTGAAATACTTCCGTTAGTCATATTAAAAAAATTCTCAAAAAAATATAATTCAAATTATAAAAAATTGAAAAAGCATTAACAAAGAAATGAAGCGAAAGTCAAATATTCATTATTTTAATTTCTAAAAAGTAACTTCTCGTGTTTTTAAGTTGGCTTGCTTATATATACCTTTACGCACTTCCTGTTATCAAAATTGCTACCTTGTTATTGCAAGATGTTAAAGGTTGATATCGAATTTCTTAATAATCATGATTTCTCGAACCAAACTCCAAGTTATTTGACAATAATAATTGTATATTTATAATTTCTTTTTAATAGATAACTTCTAAGTTGTTTACCATGTATATTGACACAATTATTGTTCTATATGACAGAAAAAAAAATATCACACATATAGCATTATCATAAATAATAATTCATAACAGATACTGGACTTGTCCTACATTACTTTACTACTTACATATAAATATTATATATCTAATAGGGGTATTATCACATAGAGGTATTCATAAAAGGTATTTAAATAAAAGGTATTAAAAACGTATCACTTACCTTCTCTATTGTTTTGTTTGATTATTAGTTGACCGGTAGTTTTAAGGGCAAAATTGTAAAAGCGAATAGAATTAATATTTTCTTTCTTGTTTGTATAAAGCAAAGACACAATGCCATTTGCACACGCTATCTTCGTGAAGAGGCTTGAAATAGTTGATTTAAGGCAAAAATAGTCCAAATAAAAATAGGGATCAAGATGAGAAGGAAGTTTCCTGCACCATTTTGCTCTGTTATTACACATATATATATGAAGATACTGAAAACCCAGTTCAGTTTCAGAAGTTCTTGACTACGTTTCGCACAAATTGGAAAAAAGGAAGAATATTTTCACGCAAAACAAAAATAAAAAATCCTGCTTCAATCACTTAAGAAAATCACAATGAGTGTCAGATATGGATTAATATTTGGGGCATTCATTACGTGCATGCTTTGTTGAAGTCTTAGCTGCTTGAAACTTCGAATATAATCTTGTATTCACTTATTTCTCTGATTCACCATGTATTCTTGGGTTTTTATTGTTGATTTTTTATTGTTAAGGCAGTTTACTACTTTATGTGGTGTTTCTGTTTATAGGTATGTATTTATTTCTATGTTTTCAACTGTAAGCGACAATTTGGCTTTGAACCTTTTATTTGTTGCCGGATTTTAATAAAAGTTATAATTAGTTTTGCCAATGTCAAATAATTTTTTCTGTTCTATAAGAAACATATCTATGCAAAGAACGTTTTTATTTTCAATCTTTTCTAATTTTCTTTTGGCTCATTTGTTATACAATGCATGGAAACATAGCATTTTCTTTTTGTCTATCACTCAATTGGATCCCTTTATTATGAGAAAATGATATTGATACTCTTACTCTCTTATTAGAATACGTAAGTATCATATTCAAACTTTATTGTTTATCAATATATGCATATAAACAGATTTCTTGTCCCAATATTGCTAAGTTTTCCTCTTATATGCAAAATCCTCATTCTTAAATTGATTTAAGGATTGGAACATGTGCAAAGGAATAGGCTCATTAGGAGGACATTCCTGTAAATTTCTCCGTACAAGACTATTCTAACCAACATAATATTTGCAGAGCAAGTGTTACTGCAAAAAAAAGATTGTTGCAATATAGATCAAACCAAGAACTGACAGTATTGTTTATTATTGTATTAACCCCATTTTGCAAACTATCAAGCCAGGAAGCTTTCTCATATGAGCTATTGAAGATTCATGCTATTGACACTTCATTTTAACTTATCAAATTCTTATTACAAAACTTTTGATGGTTAACTCTTGGAAAAATGGACTTTTAAATTCATATCACTCTAAGCAATGTGATAAAGACCTAGCTTAACAACAAAATAGAGAAAGTGATGATATTGAAATACATTGCATGAGCTGTTGACTTGAAGATATGAGTTGCTATACTACTTGAATGAAATTTAGATAATGTTGACAGTTTTTGGCTAATTTGCATGGTCTTTTTCAATGTTGATTTGTGGATGGATGTTGTTTTCTTCTTTTTTTTTATTTATACATCAATTTTCTCATTAATTCAAGATACTCAACCTAATTGTATAAGTTTTGTCCCATAAATTTTGTCTATTAGCCTTATTAATCTACATTTAATTCTGATTTACTACAATCATTCACCTTTTAGCTTTTTATTTTCCAGTTTCGACTTTGAAGAAGAACGTTTAGGTGATTGTGATTTGTGAACTCAGTTGAATGTATGTTGCACTTATGCTTGTGCTATTTTAAAAAACTCATTAAATTATGTTAAATATAAATCATTTGTTGCTAAATTTAATTTATTGTGGTATTGTCTTAGGATTGATGCATGTTGTTGTGTTACAAGCGTGTTTTTGCAATTGTTTTTTTTTGTTTTTGGAAGTTTCTTGAGATGCAATGGTATGTGTCTACCCGTGTTAGGGTGCAATGGTTACAAATTCCTGGGATGAAATGAATAAGATTATTTACGATTTTGATAGTACTTGTTCTAAAGCTTAAATGTATGTTTTAAGGTCATAGAGTCATTATCAATGATGGGAAATGTAACCATTGGGTTCCAACCGTCATGTAAAATTTTGAGTTACATATTTGTAAATTTCTCAAATATTAAAGAGCAAAATTTCTTTTCATCATTTTTGTAATAATACAGTTTGTTGACAAGCAACAAGCCAAGGCGCATGCATGTTATCTATCTTTTAGCAGAAAAAGAAAAGTGCCCGGTTAACTTTTAAATAAGAGGGAGAGAGTTGAGTGCATTTAAGTAATTGTATTCTTAATTGTTAGGTAAATAACAGTCAAGGGGAGATAAGTAATATATTTTAAATATTTTCTATCTAAGTGAAACTTATACATATCTTAAGAGAGGCATGTGATAATATCCCATATCTAATATATAATAGCCATTCGTCTTCACTACCACTATCCCCGTTTGTGTTGTCTGCTTGCTTCTGCAAATCTCATCAATCGAATTCTGGTTCATAATCTTCGTTTCCATCTCCATTGCAACGCTTCTCAAAGCTTTCTTCAACCTTCTCTTCCCCAGCAAAGTTTCCAACAATCTTCCTCCAGGCCCCGTTACTTTCCCAGTTTGTTGGCAATTTTCAATGGCTTTTCAAATCCTTCTCAGAAATCGAACCTGTTGGACCATTCTTTCAACATTCAAAATTAAATTGATTTTTACTTGCATGTTAGCTCAATAAGATAGTTATTGGATCCATATTAAAAAAAAATACTCAAAAAATAAAGAATAAAGGTTTAAATTTATAAAACTTTAATCAACATTTTTTGTTTAAGTCAAAGTTAATGAACAGTCTTTTAGGAGAATTCATATTTCATTTCAATTATAGTTAAATCGAAATACTGAATTATCTTTGATTAGAATTTTACCGAATCTTAGATTTTTTCCAATTAAAATTTCAATTAAACTAATTTTTTAAATAACTTAACGAATTAATAAGTATATAAGAAAAAAAAAAAGAGAAAAAAAAATTGATTTTTTTCTTGTATAAATAAATTTATTGGTTAATATTAGATGACGAAATTTGATATCAATGATTAGCGTCATCTATAGAAAAAAGATTAAAAGATAATTTGTTATTATTCAAAAAGAATTTACTACGACAAAAAGAGAAAAATTCACGGTAAACTAGGAGAAACCCGATCTAAGGTTGGCTGACTAAACCTGATTATAAATATATTGTCAAATCAAAGATCAAATGTGACCAGTTTTACATTATAAAAGTCATATTTGAAGCATTCAACACTTTTTTTTAAAATATTTCTGAAGAAAAAATACACCTCTAAAAGCAACATCTAGTTTGTTTCCGTGTACTGCAAAAAAAAAAATATATCGTTATTTTTCTTAAATTTTTTTCTCTACACCTATTTCCGTCCAACACCATGTGTTAAATAACATCTAATACACATATTTGCTGTTCCGTAAGATATTGTATCGGGATACCATGTATAGATGGTCAAGAAAGAATAACAAAGGAACATAATATTATATAAATGATTCTATTTTCTTTTTTTTATTCCATAAAAAAAAAAATTCTGCTGAACCTATTAATAATATTTCTGACCTGGAAAATTATGCAAGTGTGATTTATAATATGTCTGAATTAAATTCATGATTATATATCTATAATTTAGGTCTATTGATTTCAGTTTATTAGATGTTTGCTACATTTTTAGTTACTTTACTGATTAAAATAAAATTCGGAAAAGCAAGCGAATGTATGTAACCAGCAACTCAACCCTGAACTCTAATCCGACAGCTTTTAAACAAAAATATATTCCAAAATACTCTATACTTATATATTAGTAATTTCAAATTCGTTCCTGCAAAATTTATATTAAACAAAACAGTTAACTATTTTATAACTATAAATAAGAAAATGTTAAAAAAAAATATAAATTTTTTTATTTTCATATCGTTAGTTTTCTCTAACATCTCTTTAAAAGAAGTTAAAAGAAATGTTTCCAAATATCTAAGATTTAGTTTTATTTTGGAAAAATCTAGAGAAGTTGAGAGTAAAAGGATGGTCACAATATATACATATATATGATGATATAAGAAAGCATTGCTACAATGAAGTGGACCCAAAAAGGATAAGAACCCACTTAATAAATTGATAATTAAGGTATTTGATTTTGACGATAAAGTATTTGATTATGAATTGCTTTTTATTTTTATTAATTGCATGTAGGACTAAAATATTGGATCTTGACATTTGATGGAGTGTGTGACCATGCCAATGGTAATATTATTGAGGTTTCTCATTATATTAGAATATGAAGAGATGCCTCTAATTTGTATGAAGTTATGGTGGTGCATGTTCTTAAGTGTTTGGGTATGCATAGATATATGGATGTAATATAATTGTCATATTAAAAAAAAAAGGAAAAATTTAAAAAAAATTGACTTAAAATAGTTAAGCAATATTTCAATAATAATAATAAATAAACACAGTGTACAATTAAAAAAAAAGAGGAGAGAAAATAATATATTTAAGTTAAATAAATATCTTTTAAGTCTAATATAAAATATTACTAGAAACCAAAATGTAATATCAATTGAGTCTCATATAAATATCACTCGACTAAAAATAAATATGATTTGGATAAAGGCAAATATTATTGCAATACAATATTTACATTTTCTGTATCTTTATCCATTGATTATTTATAATTTTTGGCTTTAAATACTCATCTTTTATAGCAAAATTGTCTGAAATTATAGTATTGACCTTAATTTTTGTATAATTAATATTTTTTTAATTATTTATGATATAGCCCAAAAAATTTATAATTTACTTGATACTTATTTTAAGCATAATATACTTGTGCATTCAATTGAAGATACTATGATTTTGAATTATCTTTATAGTTTTTTTTCTATATTTATAATCATAATTATCTTCATAGCTTAAAAAAATCACAATTACTTACATGAATAAAGAAATAACAATAAAAAAGAACTTTAGGGTTAATTATTTCTAGTTAAACTATAGGATGAATAAGTCTTATTCAAAATAATTGTGTATGTTGAGTTTGAAATTGATCTCCTTTATTAAAGAAAATCTATGTTTTAACTAAATTAATAAAATGTAATATTATAATAACCAAACAAGTTTCAAATATTGCTTGATACATACTCTCCTCTAGTTTTCTCTTTTTTTTTTTTCCCTATATATCATGAATGAGTGACATAACTTATATATATAATATAAGTATTTTGACTACACATGACATCATTCATGTTTATCAAATTATGTTGTTATTGTATAAATTTTCATCTGCTTAACATTTTAAGAGAAGAAGACTAAACAAGCTAACAATGCACCTCTATGATGCCAGCTTTATTGCCCTACTAGAGTCAAGGCAATGCACCTCTGCGATGCCAACTTCTTTTCCCCACAGGGGCCAAGACCATGCACCTCTACAGTGCCAATTTCTTTGCCCCACAAGGGCCAAGACAATTCACCTCCGTGGTGCTAGCTTCATTGCATCAAGAGGGCCAAGACCATGCACCACAGCAATGCCACCTTCATTACCCTACGAGGGCCAAGACAATACAACTCTGCACTGCCAAAACTATTGCTACATTGCAGCTTTGTGCTGCCAAAACTATAGCTAGAGGGGCCAAATATTGTAGCTCCACGCCATCAAAACTATACATACATTGCAGCTCGCTATGCCAAAACTATTCATGCATTGTATATTCCTACTACCAAGGCAATGTTCAAAAAGGCCCAGCATTGTAACTCTGAGCTGCTAAGATTCTGCGTAGAAAAGCTCAACACTATACCTCAATGCTGCCAAAATTATGCGAACTTAATACAATTCTACACTATCAAAACTATGCCTACATTGCAGCTCTACACTACCAAGACTATGCCTAGAAGGGCTAACACTGCAACTCTACACTATCAAAACTATACATATATTGCAATTCCATGCTACCAAGACTATGCCTAGAAAGGCCTAACACTACAGCTCCATCTGCCAAAATTATGTTTACACTATAGCTCTGTGCTACCAAAACTATGCCCAAAATAGCCAAAACTATGGCTTTGTGACTCAAGACTATGCCTAAAAAGGCTAAATACTGCGGTTCTGTACTGTCAAAACTATACTTACACTACAGCTCCATGTTGCCAAAACTATACCAAAAAGGACTAAATATTGCAATTCCGTGTTACTAAAACTATGTCTAGAAGGGCAGAACAATGCAGCTCGACACTGTCAAAATTATACCCAAAAAGGCCAAATACTACAGCTCCATGTTGTCAAAACTATAAAGACTAAAAGGACTAAATCGTACGTACGAGGTATTAGCATCATTTTCTCAGAAGAGCCACACACGTTCACAAGATGCCAAAAATTACTAAATGTAGAATGATTAAATCGTACCTACGAGACACCAACATTAGCTACTCAGAAGGACTATATGCATGCACACGATACCAAAAACTTCTCTCCTAGTAAATAAAATAAATTTTACTTGTACTACTAGAAATTGCCCTCATAGTAAAAAAATAATATTCTCTCAGACTACCGAAAGGCGGTAGATAAAATAATGTCCCCTTGTACTATCAGAAACTGTTCTCGCAGTAAACAAATAAAAATCCTCTCAAACTACCAAAAAATAAAATATGATACATTACCCTTATGGTAAACAAAGTCTCCTGGTACCACCAAAATATCGATTATTTGCTCAGATGAGTCAAATATACACCCCCTTGATGCCAAGCTACGAAATCAAGATGAACACAAAAATATATTACCAAGAGATTGATTTTCGCTCAAATTAGCCAAAATCATGCACCACTGCAATGTCAAAATGTAAAGTCCAAAGAGACAAAAATAAATATATCTTTATTATGTCAAAATCTAACTCAACAAAACCAAACATTATACTTTTGCTATACCAACTTCAAAAGTCCAGAAGAACAAATGTTATATACTTGCATAATACTGATATCTTCATTAAAAGGGAAAAAATTACAATGAAATACCTTATCATCTAAGCAAAGAAATGCACAACAAAAAAATGAAAATGAGCAACAATGACATAAAACGACGCCAAATCATAAGCAAAAATAACTAAAGCACAAGTTTGAAGTAACACTAAATAGGAAAGAAACTTTATTAGAAAAGGAAGTAAGAACCTTGAACTTAGTACCTCTCGATTTCATTGCTTGATCCACTATTTGCCAACAAAAAAATCGTCTATCTTTCCACAACTTGTTGGAAACTAAAGAGGCCAAAGGTCGTGGGTAAGCTATTTAGGAATTCAAGATGTACTCATCATATAATGTTAATCAAGGCTTTTTTAACAAAGACCTTTCCTCTATCATTCCTCAAATAATAAAGCGTTAACTACTTCATTTGAAATTATCATATAAAAGTCAGTAAATGATCCTAGAGAAGTCTATAAAAAATATGAGGTTTTTGGGCCCTTTATTAATTTCAAATAGTAACTACATTACTTTTAGAACTATGGAACTTACTGTTGACTGTTCTTCCAACATTTAAAATCAAGTTGATTTTTCACCTGAATGTTAGCCCAATAAAATAACTATTGGATCAATATTACAGAACAAAGGCCCAAAAAATAAAAGATAAAGGTCTAAATTTGTAAAACTTTAATCAACATTTTTTATTCAAGTCAAACCTAATGAAGCATCTTTTAGGAGAATTCATATTTCATTTGAATTATAAATAAGCCATAATACTGAATTATTTTTAGTTAGAATTCTATGAGATCCTAAATTATCTCCAATTAAAATCCCACTAAAACTAATTTTTCAAATAACATAATGAATCAAGGAGTATATAAAGAAAAGAAAGAAGAAAAGAAATGGATCTTTTTCTCATACAAATAAATTTATTGATTGATATTAATGACTAAATCTAGTATCAATAAAATTGATTCTCCAAAATCTTCATGCCAAGTTTGGCCCTATGGTCACTGTCTGCAGAGGCCACCTTTGCCCTGCTATATTCATCCTCGATTGCTTACTTGCCCACAAGGCTTTAATCTAGAATGATGCCATCTTTACCGCTTGTCCTCCCACTCTTCCCACCAATCAAGACATTAGCAACAACTAGCACAACATCAATTCATCCCTTTATAGACACACGTGGAGGCTCCTCTTTTATAACCTCACCGCAAAAATTCTCCATCCTTAATGGGTGAAATCCTACATGCATGCACGCAAGTGGGTGTTGGAAATTTCATCTGATTGTTTCAAGTCAAAGTTGAAAAATGGGAACTCGATTCATGTTGTGGATCATTTTCAGTTCACTATGTTTTGCTTGTGCTCATGTGTTTTGAAGACAAGCTTGATCAAAAGAAAATCAAAGAAATCGAAGATGTTGAGTGTTGGACATTATTATCTTTCAACAAATTCAATATATTAAATTCCTTAACAACGCTGGCAAAATTTTTCTTTGTAAGAAGTGGGAGTAGTTCTAGCAATTATGTAGAGTTCAGGAAAGTGTATTGGTTCCATTGATAAGGGCAAAGAAGAAGCAAAAAAGGGAGAGAACTTAAACAAAGGCAAGGAGGACAATGAGTATGTGTTATCTGTTGGAAAATTTCATCAAATAAACAGCGAAAAATTAAGTCAAGAGAGTTACAAAATTTATATGAGTATACAGTTTTAATATAAAATAAAAAGAAGGAAAAGAAAATATACTTCTTGATACTTTTAAAATTATTGTTACTATAGATTTTCCTTCACCAATGGTTTCCAAACCAATCATCCAACAATTATCGTAAAGAAAAAAGTGTACAATGGTGTTTAGAGAAAACTGATTTTTCTATATAGTACATGTTAAAAGAAAAACTCTCTTTTCTGTCACTTGGGATTTTTGCTCTTTACGTTTCTTTTACATCACTTTTATTTTAATTAAAACAATTTTAATTACAATAGAATTTAATTAATTTAATTAATTAATAACATCTATTAATTAATTAAATATGCAAGACAACTCTTAATAAAATTAATATTTTAATTAAAACAATTTCAATTAAAATAACATTAATTAATTTATAACATTTATTAATTAATTAAATTTGTAAAACAACTTCAAATAGACGTGTAATTCTAATTAATTCAAAATTAATATTTAAAAGAAATGATAAAAAGGATAAATATCTCTATGAGAATTTATCTTTTTAATTTCTCAAATTAAATTATTTAGATATTATTAAAAGATGTTTTCCTTAAAATATCTTACTAATTAATTAATTAAATCCAAATAAAAATACATATTCTAGAAAACTATTTTCGACATATATAAATATTTAGTGTAATAATTTTATTTATTGTATTATTTACTACACTAATCTAAGAGGTGGTATTGGGGACTTATGTACTTACAATTTCAAGCTCCAATAAATTTAGATAATTAATTAAACTCTTTAATTAATTAATCTAATTTATTAATTCTAGTATTATTCCACTAAAAATTTGGAATTGAACTCTTGAAATTATACTTGAAATTTTGAGTAGTCTATTGATATAATCATTATATGCAATTCAAACCTCCATAAATGGTCCATAATTAATATTAGGTCAATTTTTTGTTTTACCTCTTAGTTACATCTTTATTCTTAAGTTCCATTAATTCTTTACTGAACAGTTAATTTATAAACTAGTTATAAATTAAGCGCTCAAACTATTCAATTTTAGAATTAACATTTAAGAAAACCATCTTTTTGACTTCCAATAGGAAAGGAATGGATTCCATATCTGTATGTCATATTCTCAGTTATTTGTCCTATTAAATCTCTAAAATAGAAGTGGTTTTTAGAACAATCCTTAATAAGTAACTCAAAAGACACGATAATATAAATAAAAGTTTATGATTACTCAAGATTAAAAGTGATCTACATATGATCATCTATTGATATTATTTGAATTCACAGTTAGTAATAGAATTTATATAAGAATTCAAATTATATTTAGTCTAATAATCATATTATATAAAATACCTCCATTATAATGTCACTATATTGATAGTTCGGATAAAATTATCATATTCTTAATGTTAGTGGATCAGACTAGTAATATTTAATTAAAGAACGCAACTTTAATTAATTTATTATAGACCATTTTAATTTATTATCCGTGTATATAACACTTGTATATACTAAGATTATGGTCACATAAATAAAGTAGAATTTTTCTGATATTAAATATAAACATAATTAAGTATAAAGAAATACAATTTTATTTCTTCCAAAAATGCAAAAATTACATGCTTTTAGGGCACTATATTTAATATTATCTTATGTTGATACTTTGTTGGATTTGCAACTCCCGAAAGAGAAAAGAATGATCAGTGAAGATGAAACTGTTAGTTTATTTTTGAAATTTCTTAACACCAGTACAAAGACAATGTCCACGATGTTGCAATGGATCATGGTAAATTTGGTGAAACACCTAAATATCCAATAGAACCTAAAATGAGAAGGATGAGGTGAAAGAAGAAATGTTACAAAAGATGCCATATCTGAAAGCAATAATCTTAAAAAGTCTAAAACAACATCATCGACAACATTTCGTGTTGCACGTTGTGACAGAAGATTTCAAGCTTGATCAATATGTGGTACTGCAAAACAGGAGTGTAAATTTCATGGTGGTTGAAATTGGTTGGGATCCAAAAGTTTGGGAAGATCCAATGACATTCAAGCCTAAGAGATTTTAGAGTGAAGAAAACAGAGGAATTGAGGGATTTGATATAATATGTATTGGGTTGGGTTTCCTCCTATTTGGAGATGGCCCAAATTTTCTCTTCAATAGTAACTAAACCCAATTAACTAAAGGACATTTTAATCTTTTCTCAAATAGAGTTTAGTATTCTTTTTTGCTGCAACATATATATATATATGTGAATTAAGAAGAGAGAGGTGAGCACTATTCACTGTCTAGAGAGAGAGAGGCGGAACTGTTCATCGCCTAGAGAGAGAAAGTACTATTCACCGTCTAGAGAGAGAAAGTACTATTTATCGTATAGAGAGAGAAAGTATTGTTCATTGCCTAGAGAGAGAAAGTACTGTTTATCGTATAGACGGCATTGTTCATCGCCTAGAGAGAGAGGCAGTTACTGTTCATTGTCTAGAGAGAGGCAGAATAGTAAACTTGGGACAGTTTTGATCAAGTGGTTAATCGGAGATCGATTCGTAATCCGATTGAGCTAAAATTTTACCAGCAGCTTCCTAATTCAGAGGAGTAAATTCTAACGGTGGAGATCAGATTTAGAGCTCTTTTTCTCCAGATTTTGTGGTTGAAAGTTAGGCCACCATTATGGTGATGTTTTTCTTGAAATCTTTCTAATTTCTTTGTGAAATTTGATTGTTTGCCAATATTGTGTGATCTTGAGAATATTGTGGATGTGTACCTCTAATTCTAATTAGAGAGAAATTGTATATTCCTATTATTTGATTATAGTGGAAATTTTTCGAGTGGACTACGGTCCCGTGGTTTTTACTCCTCACATTGGGGAGGTTTTCCACGTTAAAAATTGATTGTGTTATCGTTATTTTGTTGATGATGTGATTGCTGTTCAAGAATTGATTTTGTGCCAAAAATTGTTACTCTATTTGTTTGTTTCCTATTAGGTTCACACAAGAGGGGGTAAGGTAATTATTGTGCTTCCGCAAATTGATTTATATTAGTTTATCCCAACAATATGAAGCAATGAAATAAAGATGATGCCATTTTTGGGGCTTGGGGCAGGATTTGTCCTAGACATGGTTTGGCTCTACTCCATTTGAAGATTTTGTGGCTAATTTGGTTTGGAACTTTGAGTGGAAATCTGTGGATGGAGATGAAGTTGATTTGTCAGAAAAACAAGAATTCATAGTGGTGATAAAAAATCCATTGCAGGCTCGTATTTCTCCTAGAATTAGATAAGTATTTGGCGTAATTATTATGTAATTAATTAAGGGCTAGCTTGGTTCGCAATTTGAAAATTGTTTTCAAAAATTTAGATATCATTTAAAGATATAAGTTGTGTTAAATTAGTATTTTTAGTACTTAAAAATGAGTTAGATATAATATCTAAAAACTGCTTTTCAATTTTCAAAATTGTAAAAACATGTTTGATATAATTTTTGGAAAAAATAAAAATAAGGATATATGTTTGATTGAATTCTATTTTTAATATTTTTTTTATTAAAATTTTACCAATAAATACAAATATTTTATTAATGTTGATTATTCTAAATTTGTATTTAAAATGTATGAAAACAAAAAATATAAATTATTGCTTAAAAGACAACTTAAAAAATAGTCTATGATTGAGAAATACTTAAAATTTATTTAACTTTAAAATAACAAAGCATAACTATTATTCTAAGACTGATTATGAATATAATCTAACTACATTGCTGCAGCTATATGATGTTTAATTCTACTTATATGACTAATATTTTCTTGACTCAAATCTATATAAATTTCTTTTTCTCTAACTCCTAAGCTTTCTTCATCTACCACATCAAGATTTTTAACTAGGTATTCGTTAAAGTTTCTGTCATTCCTTCATTTTATCCTGATAAAATTATGCATAGTGCAACATGTAATGAGAATACATCTCTGTTTCCTAATCAAGTAATTAGTCATCAATTTAATAATAGGAAATTGAGCTTTTAGCACACCAAAGAATTGCTTGATAACATTATGCAATGATGATTGTCTATAGTTAAATACTTTTATTAGACAAGCTGGTTGTCTACCTCTTCCTCTATATTCACGTAAATGATAATGTTCTCTGTGATATAGAGAGAGAAATCCATGCATATTTGAATAACTAGATTAATAAGATAATATTTTCCTATATAAAATTAAGATAAAGTTCTACTATAATAAAATAAATTATATATAGCATCATTTAAAATAATATTTCAATATTTATATGCATACCTTCCTTAGGCCATGAAAACCTATTTTCTTCTCTAGTTATTGTATCCAAATACACTCTCGAATCATTAGCTATTCCTTCCCAACCCATGTACACAAATGTGAACAACATATCTAATGAACATACACACATTATATTTTGCATCACTTAGAATTTTCTGCCTCGATATGGAGTTTGTTTGGAAGTAAGATCCCATGAACTAATGCGTGTTCTGTCTATAGCACCAATACAATTCTAACAAACCACAAGAAAAATATGAAAAATTAACACTTAATTATTTTCAAAATAAAAAAAAAAAAAATTATTATCATAATATACGTTACCTAAAACTATGGATAGTACTTGGGATTTGAACTAATTTTAAGAGGTACGTATGTCATCCATATTTGGAGGTTGAATTACGCGATGACCAACTCGACATACTGCATGTAGAAATAGTTATTAAAAATATGCATACTGCCTCTTCAACACAAATTAATTTTGCATCCTTTAAAAAGCTAATCCTCTTCAATGTTGAGCATAATTTGAAAAATGTATTTTTATCTATTCTCACTTAATCAAATAGTCTATCTAGATGTCCATGCAATAAATCTAACACATACTGACGTCTTTTTAGTTGAGAATTCTACATGGTTGTTTTATTCTTAAATGTTTGTAGTAGTCACATAGTTTCTCATCACAATAGTTGAGTCACTATCTGAAATATATAAATATAATTCTCATATAAATAAGATATAACATATTATTATTTTCTTTAGAAATATATAATAAATCAAATTCAAAATTAAACAAATATATGTGAACATAAGAAATAAAATAGTGCATGTACCATATAATCAATAAAATCTAAATTAAATAATACTTATAACATAAATAAAATAAGAAACAATAAACATCCAGTTATTTACATTCAAATTTTTAAAAAATAAGTAATTAAAATTGCTTATTAGATTCAAATGAATATAAAACATTTAAGTTCATAAAAAGCAAAATGATAGATACGTAATTGTTCACTTATCCTATATTTTCAAACTTAAATTATGCGAAAATCGTAAAGCAGTAGTATTATTTTGATGAAATTCATTACTTTTGTGCAGAAATGAAGAAAACCATAATTAAAGTGATAAGTGGCACAAAAATAAAACAAAAAGAACAAGTCATTAAAAAATTAGGACCAAAATACAAAGAAATCAAGGATTTAAATGCAAGAAGTAAAGATCTAGGGAACCAAAATGCAATATATAAAAATCCAGGGATGTAATTGAAAAAAGGATAGGACGACTCAATTAAAATTATCTATGATTTGGTGCATGACGCGTCCAGACTCTTCTTGGTGTGCCCATTGGCAGAACTTAGGGCATGGCCGTGTCAAACTTAGCGAACCCACCCCATTAGACTTTTTCCTAAATCGCGTCACTATGAAATAATTTGGACTGAAAATTTAGCCCTTGGATAAGCTTTTAATGGCCAGATTTGATTGGTCCTAGATTTTATTAATTTTGGGACTTCAGCCACTATAAAAAAAAGGGGCATCTAAAGATAGAAAGGGGATTTTTTTAGGGAGAGAGAGAGAGGGAAAAGAACAAAAAATGTTCTTAAAGAAAGAGAGGGAAGAATCAAACTTAAAGGCCTTGGGAGAAGACTTAAAGATTGATTTGGCCCTTCATCATTAAATTTGTCTTTTCAAACTCTCACTTTTGCTTTGAAATTCATTTCATTTTATTGTTGCATTATTGTAAGAATGATCAATTTCATTATAGATTTGTGTTTGATTATTAATATTTTAGGCTAAATTTTCATGTTTTAGGATTTTGATGTACACTTAATCTTGTCATATTTTGATTAATGAAAGAATTTTTTATTGTTATTAATTTTTAATCACTTAAGTTTTTCTTGCACTTAATGCTAATATTTGTTGTATAATGAATTATTAGATTAATTATGAATGAATTGGTACTAAGGACAGTCTAAATTGTTCATGGGAGAATATCAATCTACTATATTAATACTTAGGATTTAATGAAGCGGGAGGTGAATTAATTTCTAAGAATTAATAATATGTTAGATTTAAAGAGTGTTAAGTTAACTCAGTCTAGATAGGGATATCAATTGATTTAGCTAAATGTAAACCTAATTCGGCACTTAAGAGAGGAAATAAGGTTACTTAGAACCTGTGATTAGTGTATTAAAAATAAAAACTTAGCAGATTTTGAAATTAGGAGAGATATGGTGAGGGTTAGGTGAAATTGAAATTCTAAAACTATTTTTCATATCAATTTCTGCATCTTTTCTTTTTAATTAGTTTAATTTGTTAGTTTTAATTTTGTTATCAATTTAGTTTCCCTTTGTGTAATTTTCAATTATATTTTCTTGTTCTTGCAATTTTTTAGTGCCTAGACAAAGTTAATCTACCATATTCACAATACTTAATTAAAAATTCAAAAAACTTAGTTTTCATGAGTATGACAACTCTTTCTTTTCACTTACTATTTGTACGACCATATATACTTGCGGGATATGTGGGAATGTATCACAAAACCTAAACATAATAATGCTAAGAGCATATTTTAATCCATTAAACCATTTTCTTCTTCTTACATCAAACATCATAATAAACATTCTCCTCTATTCTAAACTAGTAAATTTTTTGCGGGCCTTATTATAAACTTCAACATCTAAATCATCCATAGCCTTTAGCTCAGAGATAGATGTGCCATGTTGTAGCCTGAGCTTAATTCTACCTCAGGTTGGGCCACATTCACCCTGTTTTAGGCCATTTCCTTCTAAAGTTGAGCGAAAATTGAGTCAATCTCCTTTTGGGCTTTCGTGAGCTTGTTGGTCAAATGGTGGATTTTGGCATTTTGCTCTTAAGTCTTCTTTCATAGGCATACGACTTAGGCTTCAACCTTTTTCAAATGATTGAATAAGGTGGCGTCTTTTTTGAGCTACTCGTTATGCAAGGACATGAGTAAACCACTTAATACAAGGTAAACAAAAAAAGAGAAGAAGAGAGTAAGTTAGAAAAAGTCAAAGGTGGAAGATTAAGCTATATAGGCAAAAATGCAATTGAAAGTAACCTACTTAGAGGGATAGTTGAGATCTCAAGTCCAAAACCTCATGCACCATTAAGTTCACCAAATCGTACGTTCTGGTTGTTAATGGACTCATAAACAGATTGTAAAAAGGGTAAAAGAGGGGCAACATCTAGGAGATGGCTCTTCAAGACACAGCCTACCTCGTTCAACACTTAGGGAGACCAACTTGGACTTTCTCCTTTCTTGTGCCGCTTGAAAGTTTGGACCAGAATGTCATTAACTAAGCCTTAACCCACTTCAGACCTACCAACACTCGATGCACCTCAAGTTTTAGGAGTCCAAAGACTTTCATCATTATGCTCCGTACCGGTCAATGAATGCCACTTCTTCTCTACCGCCTCCAATCCCTGCCCTTTTACTGCTCCTAAGAGAGTAGCCTACAAGAAGAATCAACATCATTAATGACTATGAAAGAAAAGGGGAGCAAACGAAAGCCCCATCATAAGGCTAAAACACCCTTACTCCACTTTTGGCCAATAGTTGGGTTCGGGCTTGGCCAAGTCTCACTTATGCCATCAAAAACTCTGGGATTATTTTTCACATACTTCAAGACTTTCTTCACCCCTTTCTCCTTAGTCATGCATTTCTTCCACTTTATTGCAACCATAAGTGGGGTATAATCAATCATTGTTATCGCGACAATGCTAACTGCAAGGGTACGGGTTTTATCAAGTAGTAAAATAATAAGTATAAATATCATCCTATGAGGATTGAGAATTTGAATTAAATACTAAGTGCTATAGTTTCAAAGGTCTAACCTTATCTAAGCAATATGAATGATTAATTGTAAATGTAAATAAAATTGAAAACTCTACGATTAATTAACAAGAAATAGAAATTGAATTAAAGAGTCAATAGAATAATGAAATATGCAAGGATAAATTACCTAGAGTCTTGATTTCACTTATCTATCACTATGTTTCTCCTAATTAGACGTTATTAATGTGTTTTGGTCATATTCATTAATCAAAAGATTAGGAACAACCTTAATACCTCTTCTGAGCATAAATTAAAATCTTATGTACAATTACTCAAGTTGATATCCCTATCTAAATCAATAATTATACATTCATTAAATATTGCTTGTTCTTTAGTACTTAGAACCAAATCTACCTCTCGGTTCCCTAAAATCCTAAATGTTAATTAGATTATTTAGGTATTGATTATCTACCTGTGTCATAACTACCTAGATTGTATTTCCTTAGTCAGATAAACAAATCAATCTTTCTCAAGAATTAATTCATCCATCTTCAATTTAACTAATTCATTAATCAACAAATTAGAACATTAAGCACGGTAAACACAAATGAATCAAACTATAATAACATTAATAACATGACAATTAATTAAAATATAATTCAAACAAGTTACATCAAGATCCTAGATTAAGAAACCTAGCCAACTACCTTAAATATCAACATCAAAATCATTATGTATTCCATAATCTCCAAATTTAACAAATAAAGTTCAAATGAAATATAAAATTAGAGTGATAGAGTTTGGAAAACTAGACTAGAGATGAAAGTTTCAATGATCATCTTTAAAATCTTCTTCTAAAGGCTTCAACTTAAATCAATACACTTCTCTCTTGAGAATCCTTCCTTATTTTTCACCTTCTCTTACTCAAAACTGAATTTTTCAATCTTGGTTTCTTGCTTATGGTGGATATCTATCCCAAAAACATATAAACCTAAAAGATATTCAAATTAGGCCATTGGTTGTCGATCTTAAGGCTAAAAATATCCAAAGACATCCAAAAGGCATTAAGGAGCTCAAAATCATGCGAGGGCTCAATAAAGGCTCGACAAGTGGCACAGCCACACACCTTGGTGGCACTGACATGTCAGCCTCTTGGCCAAAATGGCCTTCTTTTTTGTGGGCATAGTGCCCATAACCATCAGCTTTGATTTTCTTGCACTTTGGTCCCTAAACTTTGGCATTTTGGTCCTCATTTCTTTTTCAACTTTTTCGACATTTCTTTCTCGAGCCGATTTCATCTTGAATGACCATTTGCTATCTTTGTTATACAAGGTACTAAAATTCATCAAATATTAACAAAACTTGATGATTAACAAAACAAATCAAGTCCCAAAGCGACTAATAAATGCATATTCTACACACTTATTAGATATTCTCAAACTTGATTGTTTGCTTGTCCTCAAGCAAATCAAAACAAAAGCAAACAAAAATCACTAATTAAGAGAGTATAGCCAAACATAACCACAAAGAGACAAAATAGACTCATAAGGATATTTTTAGTCAAATCATAATCCAGCCTCATAAATTAAGCAATTAGTTAAATTAAGGAAACTTACAAAATGTTGGCAAATTCATTTACAAAATCAATTTGAATGCCAAATGCCACTCTACTTAAAGTTCCTTGTGCAAGAGTGTGTGTTGCCGCTTGCACTTAATTGCTTTTTAATTAGGATAAGTTTATACAAACAAATAAGCTTGTTTGAACTTCATAGGGAATTCCATAGGCTTGATTTTCATATCACTCTCCACTAATGTAGTAGAACACAATATCAAAGATCCTTAGGGCTTGGTTAAGCTTGTAATGATTGGTCATGATTAGGGTAGGAAAAAGGATATTTAAGTGAGGTTTAAGCATCCTAAACAATTAACCATCCTAGAACTTCACCTCCTTTTTATTCTCTCTCATAATCATTAATTATTCACAACTTTCTTTGCTTTATCAAACATTTATTTACAAATCAAAGAGCTTTTTTTTTTTTTTTTTGCAAGTTCAGCTTTATTCTACCTTTTTAAGTGAACTCTCCATGCTTATTAGGCATGACGTCTGGTTACTCAGTAAAGTTTGGTTTGAACTACTTTTTCTCTTTCCTCACTCTACTTTTTACATGAGTTCTCTATTTTGGCTTGAGTTTTTGTACTCCACTTATCCTCTCTTATATAGATAAACATTGAAATGATAAAAGATTATTAAACTTTAAGGTTGAATCGACAAAAGAGAGACAACATAAGAAAGGTGTATTCAAGCTCAATTGGGGTAGGCTAAGGATTGATTAATTCTGGGTTAGCTTGAAAGGCTTAAATGGATTAAAGATGACCTAAATATTTTTCCTAAGGAAGCATCTCTTAGAATTTTGCCTTAAGTGACAATCAAACAAGTTCTAGAATTCAATGAAGTCTTAAAAGTCTATTTAGTTCACAAAAACCTAGTCTAAGTTTTCAAACAATCAAGTAATTGTTTGCATTAACGATCAAAATTTTAGGAATGATTTAGTAGAATGAATTTAGCAACAAGTTAAGCACATAGATTAGGCCAACATTTATCATTTTTCAAAATTTAAGCACTCTCAATCAACATCATATCATTGGCCTCTCATTTAGATTGACTAAGGCAAGCTTAAAAGACAACTAAAAACAACTCATAAGACAAGAGAAGATTGTACGCATATTATCCTTAAAAGAGAAAAAGAAACTTAAAGCAAACAAACCTACAAAACAAGATAAAAACAACTTACATGCAAGAACAAAAAGTATGAAAACAAAAAAATTGAGATCAAAATGTGTGTGTGACAACCTAAACGAAAAAAGATTTTGATCAACAAAATATCACAAACATTTTCACAGAATATCTCTATAAACAATCCACAACTAAGTTTCCTGGCCCAAACTTAATTTGAACATTATCCTTAATGTTTAATTACAAGTGAAAACAAAGAAACCATACCTAGGAGGGAGATGTAAAATATCACCTCTTAATCTTCATTTTAATCATTGTGTGATCAAAATGCGTTGATGATTGCAAGGGACTACCCTTTTTTGGTGCCATGATTATTACTTAAGCTTTCTCTCGAACAATTCATCAAACACTTGGTACACCCACTTTCTACTACACCTCCTCCTTCACCAAATCACTCCTAGAACAACCTTTTGCACCTCCCAAATACTCCATAAGTGATTCCTAATTGAAAGTTCATGAAATCTTTACAAAATTATCACTCAAGCATTTTATAAACATTTGGTATGCAAAGTTCACTACTCACCCAATTTTCAAATTCAAAGCTTCCTCTCACGCTTTAAGTACCTCAAAATTGATCCCACTCACTTTTACTATATTCCAAATCTCTAATACTTCCCACAAAACTCTCCAACAATATCACAACATACCATCTTTTCAAAATTTTCTAAGTCACCAACTTACACAATTCACACAACTCAAATCCCAAGTTAATAACAATGAAAATTGGTAAAGCAATAAAGAACTTACTTGAATTTAGAAGTGGAAAACTATAATTGAAGGTTGAAAAATTATTTCCAAGAAAATTCCAAGTGAAGAATTTGCATGGAGGTCAAGAACTTGAAAATTGCTAATGGGATTAGATGTTTGATTATGTATTTTGATTTGATTCAATGTGATAAGAATGGGTTTATGGCTTGGAATTGAAGTGTTTCAAGAAAAGTGTTAGGCATGGGTTTGTGTTTAGAGGGCAAACTAGGGCCAAGAAGTAATGAGAGAGTGTTTGTGAATATGTTTGTGAATATGTTTGTGTAGAGAGAAGGGGTTTGCAAAAATAAAATAGGAAGGGGACATTGTATGCATTGGGTAAAGGAGTAGAAAGGCTTAGCACAATTGCATAATGGTGTAGAGTGACCATGCCATACTCTTGGTTAAAAAGGACATAAAAAGGCTCAGCAGAGGAAAAATGAATTTATCCACCTTAACTAACACATCTTCTATAACTCTCCAAGGATAAGTGATGGACCTATCCACTATTTGAAAGGAAATAGTCGTCAGTTTCACTTTACTAAGGTTTAGCTTCTGAAAAATTAAAAACAACATTAAATTGATGCTTGCTCCAAGATCACATAAAGCTCTCTTACATTTTGATTTGCCAATTGTGCATGGGAGAGTAAAACTACCCAGATCTTTCTCTTTCTTTGGCAACTTCTATTGAATAATAAAGCTATATTCCTCCATTAATTTTAACATATTATACTCCTCAAAACGCCACTTCTTAAACATTACTTCCGTCATGAATTTCAAATAATTTAGCATTTGTTCAAGTGCATCTGCAAATGGAATGTTAATGTGAAGCTTTTTGAATATCTCCAAGAACTATAAAAATTGAGCTTCCAATTTCGTTTTCTGAAATCTCTAAAAGAATGACAAAGGTGGAGTGATAATGGGAGGATTATCTGGAAAATTAGATGTCTCTAGGCCTTGATGCCTTATTTGGTGCTTCTAGTTCAACTTTTGTGCCTTTATTTTTACTCTCCTTAGGTTTACGGAGTTATAATTAGGTTTACGTAGTTATAATTCTTTACCACTCTTAAGAGTGACAGCCTTGCATTGCTCTCTTAAGTTGACCTTTCTATCACTTGGAAATTTTCCTTTTTCAAGAAACTGAATTGATGTAGCTAGTTAGGCAACTTGCACTTCTAAGGACTTCACTTTACTATATGAGTTTCCATGTTATCTAGCCTAGCTTCATCTTTGTTGAACTGATTCCTAGTCTCCATAACGAATGTACTCAAGAAGTCTTCCAAGAGCAACTTCTTTTTAGCCATGGGTTATTGTTGAAATATTAGTAGTGGTAGTGGTAACATTGCATTGCTTGCATTGCCATAGAAGAGATTTTCATGGTTACGTAGTCCCAGATGGTAATAGGTTGGCATATTGTTACTTGGGTGAAAGTTGTAGTTCCGATTGTTGATATATTCACACTATTCTTGTTCAAAACCTTCACCAGCATATGATGAACTGGCAACAATTACTTTCTCTTGACTTGAAAAAGCATCCCTTATGGTAAGGCTTATAATTTGGTTTGTTAAAGCTGCTATTTGAGGTAAAAGTGTTGTCATTTGATCTACCCTACAAACTCCTTTAGCTTTCTTCAAAATCAACCTCTCACTTAGCCAGCGGTAGTTGTTGCATGCCATTTCTTCAAGCAAATCATGAGCTTCCTCAGCCATTTAGGACAACAAAGTACCACCTGCTTCCATGTCTACAATTGCACGAGTTTGATCATTCAATCCATTATAGAACAACTATATTTGGAACCAACCTTAGTACCCATGCTAAGGACACTTCCAGATTAAGTCCTTCAACCTCTCCCATGCCTCACAGAAAGGCTCAAAATCAAGCAACCTAATTAAGTAATGTCACCTTTGAGCTATGCAGTTTTTGACGGTGGAAAGAACTTGGTGAGGAATTTCTAAACTAATTCTTCCCATGTGAGTTGCAAAGATTGAGCGCCGTAAAAAGAAAAAATAAAAACACACATATCTGCAAGTAAATTGAGCGCGAATCTACAGCCTTAACTAGCAAGTTTAACCCAAAAGAAGTCATGTTTGAGTCATTACAACATAATGAAAAGAAAGGGACAACTCATCCAACCCAACCACAAGCAAGTAAAACATTAGATAAGTAAATCCAAAACAATTAGGAAAAAGAAGGCAGCATGAACACTGCCACTATAACATTACAAATGCCGTACAACAACTGCAAGAAATGGCAAAAGTCGAAGAGCAAAAAGGCACGACAGCATGTAGAGGTTCATCGACAAGCGATTTTGCAAAGTCAGGGGCATGACCCAAAAATGAGTTTAAAAAAAGAACAAAAAAGGATTTTTTTATCAAACAAAGGGGGAGCAAAACCAACAAACCCAAGCGTTCGCACCGATGCATCGTTCTGGTAGCATAAGCTTATACTGACGAACGACAAAAACTATCCATGCAACACATCGGCATTATTCGAGATCAAGGAAATAAAAAAGAGTTGCTACCTAGGCGCCTGAAAATTAGGTTGAGAACGAGATTTCTGAGGGAGTCGTGCGACAAGCGACAGTTTTAAAGAACAATGATGATGAAAAGAGACAAAAGTAAAGGCTGAGGAACTAAAAATGAAGGGGTTAATAATAGAATTTGGTGTGGGTTACTTAGGGAATTGATGTGAAGAATGCATGAAACGAAACAGCATGCGGAAATCGAAAGGTACGTGAAAATGAATAAGGTGACAGTGTGACGAAACCTTGTAGTCCCAAGATTTTCTGATTTTTTACCAAGTGGCCCTGTGTGAAAAGCGAATTTGAAAAAAAAAAAAAAAAAAAAAAAAAAAAAAAGGAAACATGGCACCATAATGGGACACGCATAAGGTTGTGGAAGTAGACTTTTCAAAATTTGCATGGGCCAGTTAAGGAAATAAAAAGAAAATTTTGACTTTGCTTGACCTGCTGGGAATTAACAAGTCAGAGGCCACCTTGCCTAGCCTACCTCTCACCTCTCTATAACTAGGGTTAAAATAAAGCCGTAGGTAGTACAGACCCCATCGCACTCTAATATAAGGAAGATGGATGAGTCGACATCCACTAGTTACGTTTACACTACTGTACGCTTATCTCTATTTGACTCATATACCATATGCTTATCTCTACTTGATTTATCGCTATCTCCATGATTTTTTCGTCAATCAGTATATCTGTATGAATTAATTGCCATTTAGTTTATCTCCACATATTTTTTGCCACAGGTTTTATCGTCATCCTCAAAGTATCAATAATGAATTACCAATGATGGAAATGAGCATGCCATGAGTAAGGTAAAAAGGTATAAGTAGCTTCCAATGCCTTCAGCTCCGTCTCAAGCATTAGAAGCTGAGGACCTCTATTATAGGAAAAATATAACTAGACACATTGCGAAAAATAGGACACGAAAACCCTAGTCAATAAATTAAGGGGTAACCCACCTCGCAACTATCTCAGTACAATATAAGCTAAGAGCCTTTTTTGCATATGGCTAGTAGATCCACCTCAAATTGGGCTCCACACTGTACATCACTAGAATATTCGCTATTAGTGAACACTACCTCACATTGTCTTACACTATGTCATGTGTAATAAACGTAGCCATATGTCATGGCATGTATAACCAACGTAGCCATATATCGTGGCACATATGACAAACGTAACCATATACAGTAGCATACATGAAAGGGTAAGGAAATTAACTCTAATTCTCTAGTTCGCCTAGAATTGTCTGAAATTGCTATAGGTAACTCATTGTTGAACCTTTAACCCTCGTGAGTGAAGTAGTAGGAACATCCAAGTGCCTAGATGTGCCAAGGACCACCACTGTATACCTTTAAAGCATTGAGCCATGTTTTGCACAAAAAATATCTTTTAGAGGATTGCTAAAATGCAGAGGACAGCCTTTGACCAAGGCATTAGACAACTCTTGATCAAGGCAGTAAGCAAGCTACCAATATGATCAACTAACAGCAGGATCCTGTCAAGCTTAAGTAGAGCCTAGGTGGGGACCGTGCATCAACTAAGGCAAATAAGAGTGTGCCACCTATCCACCAAAGGACAATGTAATCTCCACAGCCAACCTGAGGTTGATACATGGCCATTAGGGCTTAGATAAGGTAACGCCTACCTATCCTAGCCCGCTACACATCATATAGACAGAGGACCATTAAGGATAAATACTAAAAAAATATGTATAAAGGTAAAGGTTAAGGGTAGAGCAATATATGCTATTCAATCAAATTCAAGTATTTCTCTTTCATACAAAAGCATATTTTTCTAGATTTTGGAAAAACAACAGCTCATGCACAAACATTCCTAGGTCAATAGAGGTCATCTTCTCCAAATGGATTGTCTCTCTTTTTTCATGATCCACACACGCATTATTGAAAACCACCATTAATGTAAAGAAAATACACTATAAAAAGCATTGTTTCCTTTTTTGTGCCTATTCTGTTGACCGTTCTTGAGATTTCCTTTTCCACCTTGACATTTGCCATTATTTTCTTGCTTTTAGAGATTCATACCTGTGTCGGCGTACTAGCTCACTAGTATTTCGGGTCGAAGACTATTCTAAGGCAAGATGGGTCGAACGGAGTAGTCGTGTCGAAAACGGGCAGCATATATTTAGCCATTCGCGAGATTTCTTGAAGTTCTGCAGACAAATGGGGTGATATCTTGAAGTTCTGTCGGTGATATCTTAACAAAGATTTCTTGACATTATTAAATATTATACATTTATCATTTATCACTTATGTTTTGCCAAAACCCTGCTCCTTCATTTTTTTTGCCTCTTTTCTCTTTCAAATATTAGAGGTTGAAATTTCATTTTTACCCTTCCAAATTTTTAATAAGTGGTAGACGAAATCGACGACGAGGATGAAAATAATGAAATTAGACCAATTATATTCTGACCTGTTTCGACAAAGTTAATGGACGAATATGTTGTTATCCTACACCGACAGCTATTAATTCTTTATGATTTCTTAAAGCAAACCCCACGTTGTCTACTTTGCTCCCCGTTATATCCTGATCATTGTTGACATAGAAAATAAAAAAATAACGCTCAACCCATCAAATCAAAAATTAATTAATTCCGGTACGTGTAATTGCTGCTCATTCATTGTTATCATCGACCAATTTTTTCTTTATGATCTTTTCAAACCTCTTTTCGCAGATGCAGATTTCAGAAATGGAATCCTTGTTCATCATCCTCGTCTCCATCTCCGTTGCTGCCCTCCTCAAAGCTTTCGTCGACCTTTTCTTTCGCAACAAAAAATCCCAGAATCTTCTTCCTCCGGGCCCCTTTGCTTTCCCTGTTATTGGCAATCTTCAATGGCTTCTCAAACCTGCCTCAGAAATCGAACCAATCCTCAGAAACCTTCACGCCAAGCTTGGCCCCATCGTCGCTCTCCGTATCGGCTCTCGGATCCTCATCTTCGTCGCCGATCGCTCACTTGCCTACAAGGCGTTGGTACAGAACGGCGCGGTCTTTGCCAACCGTCCCCTCGCTCTTCCCATCAATCAAATCACTAGCAGCAACCAGCATAACATCAGCTCAAGTTTTTACGGTCCAACGTGGAGGGTCCTCCGCCGTAATCTCACCGCAGAAATCATGCATCCATCGCGTATAAGATCTTACAACCATGGCCGCAAGTGGGTTCTGCAAATTCTCTTGGATCGTTTCAAGTCGCAGTCTAAAAATGGGGATGCAGTTAGTGTGATGGATTATTTTCAGTATGCTATGTTTTGCTTGCTAGTGCTTATGTGTTTCGGAGACAAGCTTGACCAGAAAGAAATCGAAGAAATTGAGAATGTTCAGCGCCGCAGGTTGCTGGGTTTGGGAAAATTAAGAATACTAAATCTTTGGCCAAGATTGACAAAAGTTGTTCTTCGTAAAAAGTGGAAGCAATTCTTTCAGTTGCTGAAGGATCAAGAAAAGGTATTGGTTCCATTGATAAGGGCAAGACAGAGGGTGAAGGAAGAGAGGTTAAACAAAGCTAAAGAGGACGACCGTGAGTATGTGTTGTCTTATGTCGATACTCTGTTAGATTTGCAGCTTCCAGAAGAGAAGAGGAAGCTTACTGAACAGGAAATCATTAATTTGTGTTCAGAATTTCTTAACGCCGGAACGGACACCACGTCCACAGCGCTGCAGTGGATCATGGCGAATTTGGTGAAATACCCCGACATCCAAGAGAAGTTATTCATGGAAATCAAAGGAGTTGTTGAAGATGGAGAGGAAGAGGTGAAAGAAGAAGAGTTGCAGAAGATGCCGTATCTGAAAGCAGTGATCTTAGAAGGTCTCAGACGACATCCTCCAGGGCACTTTGTGGTGCCACACGCTGTGACAGAAGATTTCATGCTGGAGGGATACTTGATACCAAAAAATGCGAGTATAAATTTCATGATAGCCGAAATGGGTTGGGACAAAAATGTCTGGAAGGATCCGATGGCGTTCAAGCCAGAGAGATTTTTGAGCGAAGAAAATGGAGGAGTTGAAGGATTTGATATAACAGGAAGCAGGGAAATAAAGATGATGCCATTTGGAGTTGGAAGGAGGATTTGTCCTGGACTTGGTTTGGCCATGCTTCATTTGGAATATTTTGTTGCTAATTTGGTTTGGAGTTTCGAGTGGAAAGCTGTGGATGGAGATGAAGTTGACTTATCAGAGAAGCAAGAGTTTACGATGGTGATGAAGGATCCACTGAAGGCTCGTATTTCGCCAAGAATTAGATGAGCATTTACTTTGAATATTATATGTATTTAGACGTTATGACTACGCAGAGAAATTAATATGGTGAAGCTTCTTGTTTTCAAAATCGAAAAATAATAACAAAAAGAAATAGTGCTGTTGAAAATTTTAATTAAAGTGATTAATTTAATTAGGACACGCTTATTCTCTCATGCTATTTTGAATTAGAGCAACAAGAAGAATTGAATGAATGGGGTGGATTGATTATGCACACTAACAACATTCGACCCCCGTTTAATTCCTTTTAGTACCTCTTTTGCAACTGAAGTTTGAATAGATAACCCTTGGGATGAGGTCTAACGTAATAGCTTATATAATTTTCAAATTCTTGTTGCAAAAAATTTGTGACCTTCTTCTTTTATCTTTTAAAATGTCATGAATTCATCCATAATATGTACAGCGTTTTCTGTAATTACAAAATTTTTTTATATTGTCATTACTTAATTATTCTAGTTTATTAGTAATTTGTGTTAATTACATTACTTTATAATACACATATATGTCTCATTTTTTGTTGGGTCAATTCTAATAGCTTATGTGATCATGCATGTACACGTATGATATGCTTTTGGGGGGAGAACAAAAAATAAGCATAAATTTAGACACCTTTTTAAATCATAAAAAACGAATTACCCTGTCCAAATAGAGGTTGCGTAGACGAAAATACTATTAGCTCAACCTATGTGGACGTGAGAACAAAGGATATACATGAAATATATAAAATGTAGGTGAGAATGCATTAAATTAGTTTCAAAATATGTAATTCTTATAATAATAATGTTGTGTTTTTCATGTTTGATTCATTAATTTCTGCCATCAAATTAATGTTGTCTTTATAGAAATGTTAAAAATCAAGACCAAAAAAATTATATTTTACATTATTTTTTAAGTTTTAGAATTTATTAATTGCTGACAAATTTTATGATTATTAAATTACTTCTTAGATAGATAACATTAAAATTGGAATACTTCTGTTGGGAAAAGGACTGTTAAGCCCCTAAGGTTTGGCAAAATGTGTTGATAAGACTAAAAGTTTGAAAAATGCCCATTTAACTCTTAATCTATTAATTTTTATTGGTCATTTGAATGAAAAATATTACAATTATATTTTCATCCTTTATATGTCATTTTGAGTATTTATTTAATTGCCACAAACCGCCATTGACTATCACCACCGATTACCATTTGTTTTACCAAAGATATCATTAGAATCCTTCTTGAATAGTCTGGACAATGATACCATTATTATCTTTGTTTGAACAACTATTTGTCATAAATCTAAAATAAAATTTTTAAATTTTAAAACGTCAACTTTAGAATTACGGCAAACAGTTGCTCAAACGATAATGGTAATGGTACTAATGTGTAGAGTGTTTAATAAATATTTTAATAATATTTACAGTGACCCAAATGAATGTTGATCGCTTACAATCATTGGTTGTTGGTGGCTGCTGGCCAACGTTAGTAACTCCTCTCTATTTAAGTGGTTGTGAATACTATTAAAATCTTTATTAAATGATCTACACAATAGTATCATTATCATCACTATTTGAGCAACCGTTCATTATAAATTTGAGGTTGAATTTTTAAAGTTTAAAAATTTAACTTCAAATCTATTATAAAAGGTTGCTCAAACAAAGAAAATAATAGTACCATTATATAAATTATTCGACAAAAATTATAAAAAATATTTATAGTGAAAAAAATAGTAATCAGTGGTGGTGGTTAAGGTAGTCAACGACAATAAAGTAAATAGTCAAAATAACATATCAGGGGTAAAAATATAATATTTTTTATGTAAATGACGGTTAGAACTTAACAGACTAAGAGTTGAATGGCTATTTTTCAAACCTTTGAGATTTATCACTACATTTCACCAAACTTTAAAGACCTAATAGTACATTTCATCAAGCCTTAGGGAACTAGCAATACATTTCCCTACTTATGTTAGTCATTGTAAAATTTACGACCCATATTAATAATCAATACAGTATATTGAACTATGCTGATGTAATCGAGATTTGAGCTCAAATATGATCTAAAACCCTAAATATATATTTAAGCCTTAAGGGTAAAGCTTGAAACATTCTTCATCTTTATTCTTAGTGAAAATTGTTGCTCTTTGTCCCATGACTTTTTCTCCGAAATTTTCAATGTTTTCATATAAATTCGGTGTTGCTTGTGATGTTATTGTTTTCTATTTGCTCAATTCCTTGATTTTGTATCACAGTTTTATTCAAAATTCTCAAAATATAATTCAAATTACAATATTATGACAAATTCAAAGAGCATTAAGACAAGAATAAACAGAAGTCAAATATTCATTATTTTGAAAAAGTAATCACGTGTGTGACTAATGTAAAACAATCACTAGACTCTCACTGACCAATTCGTAGTAAAGCAAAGAACTTTTCATGCAAGTTTCAAACGTTCTTTAATTCCATTTAGTAATACCTTTTCATGAAGCTTGTAAAATAAATTGACGATAAATTTGGACCACATTTTTTTTTAAACAGAACACATTGAATTCAAAACCTATAAGCAAAATTTAATATGAATTTAAAATAACAGATAATAATTTAATTAACTCTTTATAACAATTAATCGGAAAGCACTTGTGATCTACCCTACTCCTATCAGCAACATCAAACTCAGAAACAAAAGTCTAACTTCTCCTGTTTGTTAGTTAGCTTGCTTGCGTATGCCTTTACGTCACTTTCTGTTACAAAAAATGCTACGTCACTATTATCACAATATTAAAGGTTGATTTGTAATTTTCTAATATTCATGATTTCTTGAACCGCACTCCAGGTTTTTTGACAATAATTATTGTATATTTATGATTTCTTTTCTTTAATAAATAATTACAACCAAGTGTTTTACCATATATATTGACACAATTATTGTTTTTTATACTTATATTATCTACACAAACGCGCGCATACACTCACACACACGTGTGTGTGTATATATATATATATATACATACATACGGCATTATCATAAATACTACTCCATATCAGATACTTCTAAGATTGCTTCTGTAACTTAACTACTTATATATAAATATTATATAAGAAAATTCACATATATCCTCCTTATATTTAAGAAAATAAATATTTATTTATAATATTTAAAAAAAATAAATACTCTCTCAAGTTTATACAAATATACAGATATTTTATTTAATTTTTATTTCAATTAGTTTAGTGAAAAAATAAATACTATTTATATCCCTAAACTTTTAACTAATCATAAATTAAAATATAATTATTTTAATTATAATAATTTGGTCCATATTCTAATATTTTTTTTACAATATATATTATTTTAATTATAACAATTTAATTTCTATTTTATTATTTTTAATAAGATATTAAAGACTAGTTAATTTTTTAATTTATTATTTTAATAAAAATTTTAAAAAATTATTATTAAAAAATTTAATAATGAGGTAGAATAAATTTATATATTAAAATATTTTTTTTATTCTCTTCTTTTACTTTCTTACTTATAATTTGATATTTAAATATAAAAGAATTTTGAAATTTTTTTTCACTGTTTTATTTTTACATACACTATATTCATTTAAAAGATTATATTAAATTTATTATATTTATTATAAAAATATAAATAAAACACATAAAAGAAGAGGAAAATTTCATATCATTTATTAGTAAAATTAGTAATTAAATATATTTTACATTATTTTTAAATAATATATTTTAATTTTAATAAAAATATTAGAAAAAAGAGAATACATACACACATATATAGAGATAGAATATGTATTTTTTTTTTTTTTATATTTTCATTATTTTTTAAAGAAAATATAATAAAAATTAGCCTAATTTTTTAAATAGACATATTATATTAAAAATAAAATGTTACAATAATATTTTATTTAAAATTTTGTTGATAATTAAATATTAAATTATTATTGAGAAAGTAAAAGAAAAAAATTAAAATTATTTTAGCGTATGAGTTTAACCTAACTTATTGTTACAATTTTTTAATAATAGTATTTTTAATTTTTTATTGAAATAATAAATTAAAATAATTATTTAATCCTTAATATATTGTGAAAAATATCAAAATGAGGACTAAATTGATATGATAAAAATAATTATGACTAGTTTATTAATATTTAAAAATTTAAGAATACAAATGATATTTACTTAATTAATTAACTAACCAAAACAAAAGATAAGCTGGGCATGTATTTTTTCTCAAATATCTATTTCCCTAAACATTATGGTCTATGCTAATTTCCCTACTGTCTATCTAATTCTAGCAATTCATCCTCACTGCCACCCTCCCCCGTTTCTGTTGACTGCAGTTTACTTCTGTAAATCTCATAAATGGAATTCTGGTTCATAATCCTCGTTTCCATCTCCATTGCAGCCCTTCTCAAAGCTTTCTTCAACCTTCTCTTTCACAGCAAAGTTTCCAACAATCTTCCTCCAGGCCCTGTTACTTTCCCTGTTGTTGGCAATCTTCAATGGCTTCTCATATCCGTCTCAGAAATCGAAATGATTCTCCGAAATCTCCAAGCCAAGTTTGGCCCCATGGTCACTCTCCACATAGGCCCCCGCCCTACCGTATTCATCGCCGGTCGATCACTTGCACACAAGGCTTTAGTCCAGAACGGCGCCGTCTTTGCCGACCGTCCTCCCGCTCTACCCACCAGCAAAGTCATCAGCAGCAACCAGCACAACATCAGTTCAGCCTTTTACGGACCCACGTGGAGGCTCCTCCGCCGTAATCTCACCGCAGAAATTCTCCACCCTTCACGGGTGAAATGGTACAAGCATGCGCGAAAATGGGTTCTGGAAATTCTCTCCGATCGTTTCAAGTCAGAGTCGAAAAATGGGAACCCGGTTCGTGTTGTGGATCATTTTCGGTACGCCATGTTTTGCTTGTTAGTGCTCATGTGTTTCGGAGACAAGCTTGACCAAAAGCAAATCAGAGAAATCGAAGACGTTCAGCGTCGGACGTTATTATATTTCGGCAAGTTCAATATATTAAATTTCTGGCCAAGACTGACAAAAACTTTTCTTCGTATGAGGTGGGAGCAGTTCTTGCAGTTACGTAGGGATCAGGAAAATGTATTGGTTCCATTGATAAGAGCAAGGAAGAAGTTGAAGGAAGAGAACTTATGCAAATCTAAGGAAGAGAATGAGTACGTGTTAGCTTACGTCGATACTCTGTTGGATTTGCATCTCCCTGAAGAGCAGAGAAAGCTCAGTGAAGACGAAATTGTCAGTTTGTGTTCGGAATTTCTTAACGCCGGTACAGACACAACGTCCACTGCGCTGCAGTGGATCATGGCGAATTTGGTGAAACACCCAGATATCCAACAGAAGCTGTTCTTGGAAATCGAAGGAGCTATTGAAAATGGGGAGGAAGAGGTGAAAGAAGAAGAGTTACAGAAGATGCCATATCTGAAATCAATAATCTTAGAAGGTCTAAGACGACATCCTCCGGCGCATTTCGTGTTGCCACACGCTGTGACAGAAGATTTCAAGCTTGATAAATATGTGGTACCGAAGAAGGGGACTGTAAATTTCATGGTGGCTGAAATTGGTTGGGATCCGAAAGTCTGGGAAGATCCGATGGCATTCAAGCCAGAGAGATTTCAGAGTGAAGAAATTGGAGGAGTTGAAGGATTTGATATAACAGGAAGCAGGGAAATAAAGATGATGCCATTTGGGGCTGGGAGGAGGATGTGTCCTGGTTATGGTTTGGCTATGCTTCATTTGGAATATTTTGTTTCTAATTTGGTTTGGAGCTTTGACTGGAAAGCTGTGGATGGTGTTGAAGTTGATTTATCAGAGAAACAAGAATTTACAATAGTCATGAAAAATCCATTACAGGCTCGTATTTCTCCAAGAATTAGGTAAGTGTTTGGCTTTAAGTATTATGTAATTAATTAAACTTCTGGATGGTAGAAACGTAATACGATAATCAAGCTTTAGAATTGGTTGTAATGTCTACATCCGTGGTGTATATTATTTTTTTATTTTGCAACGTGCAGTACTTTTATATCTTTTCTTTCACTATAATAGGTTAAGTGTGACTTTATAAAAGTTGTAATGCATTAAAAGGAATTATATTGAATTTATGAAAATTATTTTGTTTGGAAGCAATAGCCCAAGAATGTGCTCAAAGTTATTTGACATTTCATGATTTAAATATCACTAAAGGTGAGAAAATTAATTATACAGTATATTTTGTGTGTTTTTCTAACATTAAAAAGAAAAAAAAAGAAACATATATAAGAAAACAATTAAATTCTGAACAAAAGAAATTAAAAATTTTATTTAGATTACTGAAATAATCGAACTAAGAAGTGTGTTGGTCTGATTTAAGAAAATTCGAGAAGTATTCGAGGTGAAAAAAAAAGTTTTGTCCCATGTATTTTTATTGACCAATTCTGAATTTAAACGTATGTTAGAGTTAAAAGTCCCGATTTGTCGCTTATGTCTAAAGTCTTGAATCTTGACGGCATAAAACGTTATTTAGGGAAACAAAATTTACACTACTATTTATATGGAGTAAACGAAAGGAGCGCATTTAATAAAAAGAAATAGAGAAGGGGCCCACATTGAAATGTAAACAGACAAAGCCTAAAACGGTCCAAGAGTCCATAATGCTAAAATGATCTATTGGCTAATAAACATTTAATTTTTTTAATATTATTACACATATAATCTATTATTATTATTATAGAATCTTCTCTCACTTTTATAAAGTGTGTGGTTCAAATCTTTACTCTCCAATCCTTCAGTCATAGGGCAAGCGTCCTTTAGTACCAAAGCTGTAACCTAAATGACTATAAATATTTAATTTTTAATATTTTTAATAATCTTCAAGTTCTTGTCGCAATTTTTTTTGTTTAAAATACTTGCAATCTTTTTTCTCTTTTAAAATCTAATACTTAAATTACAAAATGTTAAAAAAAAAGATATAGTTAAAAAATTTAAAAGTTAATATGAAAAAGATTTATAAGGTTAGTCCAACTAAAAAAAGTACAATTTTTATAAATTCATCCATAGATGTATTCTGTTTTCCGTAATTATAATTTCTTTTAATATTGCCATTATTTAATTATTAGAATTTATTAGTTACTTTTATTAATTACATTACTTTATAATACGCATATATTTATCTATTTTTTTTTTTTGTTAGATCAATTCTAGTAGTTTACGTGATGTGAGCATGCATGTATACATACAACTGTGGTTGGGAAAAAAAAAATAAGAATAAATTCATACAAATATCTAGATCATAAAGAATCAATTGTCTTGTTGAAATAGAGATCGCATGGATGGAAACAGAAATAAGCAAGCCTAAGTATACATGGGAGGATATACATTTATTTGGGAGGATGGGCTCAAGCCCGTAACCTGATACTTGGGAAAATGGGCTCAACCTATAGGATTAACAAACTTCATAATAAGCAATCTTAACATCTGATCAACCATTTTTGATATTGAGCCAATCACGATTAAGTCGATTCAAAAGGAATTCTGTTCAGACACTCTATGAAAGAAGCCTAGCTAGAAGGAATCCTTACGGAGTAAGACAAATTAATTTTAAAAGTTTTACTTTAAGGTAAGTTAAAATTTTGTGAAAATTCCAAGTTCCATTAGAATTCCTAATATTACTAGAATAAGAAAATCAGTGCGTATATATATATATATATATATTGTATTTTCTTCATGTAAATGGATTCAAAAACTTTCTGAAATAAGTAATAAAACAGTTTTTTCTTTTGGGTAAAGCAAAAAAATTCAATGTTTACTATGTGGTATCGAAGTCGTAAAATTTCAGTATCAACAGTTGGCACCATTTATGAGAAAATCACGGACAAAAAGCTATAATGATGATTAAAGAACAAATAGTTGTCAAGAGGCCACCATCAGAAAACTCTCATAAAGAGGACTTGTCGGATTCCAACATCCCTCGGCCTCGTTGCAGTTGTCCCAAGGGTAAACGACAATATGGGAGATAAAAGCAGACACAATTCAGCTTGCACAACAGTTGTGGGAAAGTGACCGAAGGCATCTAGGGAAAGATAGACAAGTAAAGGCTTTGAAGGATAAAACGATGATGATGGAGAGAGAAATTGAAAACTTGAAGAGAATGATTCAGGGGGATGGTGTCAGTGCATGCGATCTAGCAAAGATAAGATTTTTAGAGAATGAAAAAAGTGTTTCTTCACTGAGGATCTGTCGCAAAGGATCGCCTACCAGAAAAATAGGAAGTAAGCAGTAGATACCAGGTGCAGAGAGGCATGAAAAGGCCTGAACTGAGAAACTGCTGCCTTAAGGCCCTAATGAAGGAGTTCATTTCCACGATATAGAGAAACCCGATCAAAAATTGGCTCCTGATCAACGCAAGCAGATTCAAGACAAAAGGAGATTTGAATGCAGTACGGTTTCAATGAACATGTGAGCTTACTTAAATCAGAAGTGCAAGAAATAGGGGAGAAAGGCCAACACAGAGAAAACACCAGATCTGGCAGTACCCACTGCCGATCAGGTGGTAAGCAAGAAGGAAATAGAGGAGAGAATCAGAAAGCTTACTGAAGAATTGCGGGCTCAGAGGGAGAAGGACAAACGACGAGATGAAACCATATCTGGGGCGGAGTGGGGGGGTGGGGTGGAGCTCTCCCTGAAATCCCTTTTCTCGAGGGAAATATAAGACTTGGCCCTTTCTCAAAAATTTAAGATGCCCCAAATCCCGTTGTATATGGGAAAAACAGATCCGACGTTGCACCTAGATCTCTTCAGGGAAATGATGATGATACGAGGCTTGATAGAGCCGCAAATGTGCCGCCTATTCACCTTGACCTTGGAAGGACAAGTGTGACGTTGGTATAAAATCTTGAGATCGGAAAGTATGGAGAGTTTTGATCAATTGTGTGCATAATTTGTTGATGAGTTCAAAGGAGCGTTGATTGTGTCAAAAGACCCGAGCTCGCAACTGCTAATAAAGCAAGGGAGAGATGAGACATTGAAAAGTTTCATAAGAAGGTATTACAAGGAAGTTATTGAAGCTAATGCCTTGTTATGTCCTTTGGCGCTAAAAGGACTCAAGAGGGGGTTGAGGATGAATAAAGGATAATTTACTATTCAGAAGCGAATCGTAACTACATATGAGCAAGCTCAGAAGAAGATTTTCAAAGAAATCGAAATGGAGGATCGAATGCTGCTAAAAAGGAAGGAAGAAGACTGGAAGAGTTAGTAGCAAAAAGCGAGGTTGAGACCTAATCCCAAGCCTCTTACAAAGAGAGAAGACTTTTAATGACCACACTTCAATTGTAGATCTAAGCAGAGGCAAGATCAATGGTTTTGATGTATAAGATATGGAGGAACGGAGCAACGGAGGGAGTTCTCTCCTTCATCGAGGGAAAAGATTAAGAGAGTCGCCCCTATTTATGAGAGAAGAAAATTTACGAAACTGAACACCGATTTCTATGTGATTTGTAATGAAATAAAGGATTTGGGTTTGTTGCCCGAGGCTCGTCCCTTGAGGTCGGCATCGAATATTTGTAATAGCAAAAGAAAGTGTGCATTCCATCAACACCGTAGGCACATGACAAACCAATATCTAGATTTGATGGAGCAAATTGAAATCTCTGTGAGCAATAATTATTTAGATAGATATGGGGTGGAAACGTGCAAAACAGAAAGGGATTCGAGACATTGGAAATAGGATCAGAGGATCTGGTTCATAGAAATATGATCATTTCGAGAGGACTAACATTGGCGGGCAACTCCAATAATGCCAAAAAGAATTATTTGAGATATTCGTTGTCAAGCACTCTTATGGATTATTACGTGATGAATGTTTGAGTAGAAAAGAAGCTCTAATTGGCATTAGTTCCAATCATGTTCACTGATGAAGATAAAGCGGGAGTTAACTACCCCATGATGACCCCTTAGTAATAACCCTAGAAGTCGGCTCGGTTAAGGTTAACAGGAACTTGGTGGACACGAGAAGTTCGACCGACATAGTATTCAAAGAGATTTGGAACTCTTTAAAGATTGAGAATTTGAGGATAGGACCCAGAGACATTGCCCTGTATGGATTCACGGATTCAACATCCTTCCATTAGATTCGATTTAGTTATTGTTAACGATAGGGGATAGACCGTATTAGAAGACCACAATGGTAGAATTTAAGGTTGCAGACCTAAAAATGCCATATGCCAAGATCTTAAGGAGGTTTTTCTTAAGAAAAATAAGGGCAATGGAGAGTAGACACTATTTAAAGATCAAGTTTCAAGCAGGCGAGGGAATTGGCTTAGTACAAAGGGATCAGAAAGTTGTTCGGACATGTTTTACAGCTTTTTAGAAGTGGTCCTATTGCATAATGACAAGGAGTGTCAGCAAATCAAATGTAACAGAAGGAGGTGGACAAGCTTGAAAGGAGTATAAGACAAGGAAAAATACGACCGACACCGAAACTAGCAGAAAAACTAGAGTTGGTACCCATTGACCCCTTGAGGCTTGAGAGGCTGACGAGAATCAGCTCTTAATTGTCGAGTGAAGAAAAAAGGAAGCTGGTCTCTTTCCTAAGAGAGCAAGCAAATGTGTTCCCTTGGAGCCACGATGACATACCAGGAATTGACCCTAGAGTTATTTCCCATCGTCTGTCGATGAACTTAGCATTCAAACCTACGAAGTAGAAGCGAAAAGTTTTCAACCAAGAAAGGGAAGAAGCAATCAAGGTGAAGCTGGACAAGCTAATCACAGTAGGGTTCATCAAAGACGTGTATTACCCAAATTGGATAGCCAATGTAATAATGATCAAAAAGACCAATGGAAAATGGAGAATGTGTGTTGATTTCACCAACTTGAACAAGGCATGTCTGAAAGATAGTTTTCTACGGATAGATCAGTTAGTGGATTCAACGGCTGGGCATAAGTTGTTAAGTTTCATGGACTAATTCTAAGGGTATAATCACATTTGGATGCACGAGGCCAATTAAGAAAAAACGGCATTCCTGACTTACCAGGGATTGTGCTTCTACAAAATAATACCCTTCAGTTTAAAGAATGCGAGGGCGACATTTCAAAGGTTAGTAAATAAAGTCTTTAAGCCTTTGATTGGAAAGATAATGGAGGTATATGTTGACGACATGACCACCAAGTCATGCAAAATCGAGAATCACGTTTAGCATTTAAGGGAAATGCTTTCTTTACTTAGGAGGTATAATATGAATATGAATCCCAAGAAATGTGCGTTTAGTGTTAGTTCCAGAAAGTTCTTGAGATTCATGATCAGTGAGCGGGGAATAGAGACAAAGCTCCAAAAGATTTAGGCTATACTAAATATGAAATCCCTAACCGTGTTGAAGGAGGTACAGGCCCTAACGAGGAGGTCAGCCGCACTGAACAAATTCATTTCCAAAGTTATTGACAGATCTTTTCAATTTTTTTAGGTTATAAAGAAAGAAAAATACGTGGAATGGATGAAAAAGTGCGAAGATAAATTTCAAGAGTTGAAAGATTATCTAGCAAATCCGCCTCGTATAGCTAGTTCGCTAATCATGGACACGCTATACTTGTATTTAGCGGTGCTAGTTAAAGAAGACAAATGAACTCACCAACCAATCTACTATACAAGTAAGTCACCGTTAGACACAGAAAAGAGATACTCCCTCTAGAGAAATTGGCCTTAGCACTAGTGGTGAAGACACGAAAACTCCGGCTATACTTCTAAGCGTACATTGTAGTAGTCCTCACTGATCAACCATTGCGGCAAATATTATAAAAGCCAGACCTCTCAAGAAGATTAGTTAAGTGGTCAGTTGAACTCATTAAATTTGACATGGACTACCAACCTCACAAAGCTATCAAAGTTCAAGTATTGACAGATTTCATCGCAGAAAGATCAGTTTTGGAAGAGATGATGATCTGAGAAATAGGCGAACCAATGGCGCCTTAAGATATTGGGAGTATAGAGTTGGGCAGATAATCCACTTATAACTAATCCGTGAAACGGAAACCAATGATGTCCTGCTATTTAAAAATGCCACCGAATAGGTAATGAGGAAGGAGCGTAGAGGTAGGGAATTATGGCGCTTATATATAGGAATATTGCCCCAATTTCAGATCAAGTTTTCGTTGATGATAATTTCCTTTTTGTTAACTTAACCTTAGTTCAAAACACAAAATGAATAACTTAAACAAGGAAATCACTATCTCTCGATTAAAGATAAGTTTTATACCGTCTCAATCATATAGCAAAGACTATGCATCAGTAGAAGAAAAGAGGAATAGAAGCAAATATATTAAAAGTGTCTTCACTTACAAAATAATCATTTACATTTAAAAAAAATCATTATAAAATTATTAAGTGACCTTTAGACAAGATATGATGTCGAAGGTTGGAGTCATATAAGAAGGCACGGTCGGCTGAGCAGGATCAGGTTGAACAAAGTCAAGACTCTTAGCTGGCTCTTTAATAGATGTCTTACCGGGATCCTCAGCTTCTAACTGAATGGGTCGGGGAATGTTAAGATCGTCAAAAAGCCAACCTAGGTTAAGTTCTTCATGCTTTTTCTGGAAGTTCCTATAAGCCAACTCTACAGCTTTGTTGGTAAAGGTATTGCACTGTTCCTCCGTCTCGGCTTTAGTTCGAGCAAGTTCATCCTTCATGCCCCTGTTGGTATAAGTAAAATCGGTAATGTGAGACCCAAGTGTGGACACCTATTCTTCAAAATAGGCAACTTTGTCTTCAAGGGCGTTGCATTCTCTTACCTATTTCTTCCTCTCCCCACTCAGCTGAGCCTTCAATTGTTCTTTCCACTTTTTTTATTCCTTCAATTTTTTCTTCAACAAATTTTTCTCCGAGGTTAGCTGGTTTATTGATTTGTACAAGTGTACGTTTGTAATTAAGCATTTCTACGCACTTTCAATATGCATGCTAAGATAATGCAATGCCTGCACCAACTGCATAACACGTTAGATAAGGTTATCACAATAAAACAAGAGGGAAGTGTCAAAAGTGGTTACCCTACCGAGCTATTGGTGAATTTTATCCAGAGCAATGTCGGTGTTGGCAGCCTTCGCCTAAGAAGACAAGAAGACAAGTGTTAATTAAATAGGCTAAATGGTTGATGGAAGGGATTAGATGCTTAAACAACTCTCTTTTCTCCTTTAGGATATTTGACTAAGAGAGGCTGTCCATTTTAACAACTTCTTCACCCTATTCAATTTATTTTTTCGACGACCTCTTCTTGGCGCTTTTAAGAACCACTACCGGACGTTTCCCTTTTTCTTTAGAAGCTCCTTCTTGTCTTTCTTGGAGCCTTGATCAATCTTTTTCCCATTCACCTTCTGATCGACTGCCTTTTTTTTTTATCTCTTTTGACCTATTCAAATTTTTTCAGAGTCTCTTGTTGCTTTTACATCGAAGCCCAAGTCAGAGTCCCCAAAGAAAAAAGAACAAACCCCATAGAGCTCAGAAATATTCCTTTTCCTTTTGTTGGAGCCATCTTCCCTGTAAAAAATGAAAGGCAAAAGACTTATAATGAATAAAAAGCAAAAGATGTTTCGAGAAAAAGGATGAATGAACTATTCAGCTTCACCAGCGACAGATACGTTTTAATCGATTTCCTAGATGAGTCTTTTTTCTGCCTAAAGAGTAGTTTCAAACTCTACAAGAGTAGGGGCGACCTCGACAATGCTAGAAGCAATAAGTTGATCGAGGGAAAGCAGAGTTTTTTAATCCGCTTAGTTTGCATGCTTTGCATTGATTTTTGACAAGAAAGGGGCAACTAAGTCAAGCTTTGAACCTTAGGGAACTGCAAAAATAAAGAAGAATATTAGCGAACCTTTGCAATGGCGTTCAATACAAAGAACCAAGTATATCAATCTAGCTCTAAGGGATGTGCTTACAAAGAATAGGTTTAAATGCATAGGGCATAGGGCTGTATATGGTCACTAAGTTAAGAAAGATTGGCATCAATCCCCACCCACAAAGAACTATTTGTTATTCCAATTTTTATTACAAGTAGGGTTGCTGTAACTAATTATTGGCTTGAGTGCGGGCTTGAAGGTAGTAAGAGCCTAGGTATTTTTTTGGTCCCTTATTAAGTAAGAATAAATATTTAATTTCACCGATGGTCGGTGGGGTTTGTTGGCCATAGCCCAATTCACGTATAACTCGGTGATGGTCTTCCACCTATTCAAGTTCAGTTAATAAGGAGAATCTTAAAGTCATAGAACAGGGTCGCAAAATATGGTTACAGTGGTAGCCTAGCCCCAACGAGAAACAACTCCTCATTAAAAGCTACCTCATCTCCCTTCGGACAACTTGGGAACTGGTTGGCTTCAAGGACTCTAAGGGTGGCAAAGTTAGGAATTTTGTATGGTATTCTGAAGGCTAACAGGTCGACCTCCGTAATACTAGACAGAAACTTGTCGACTTCAAATAGGCTATTTGCCTTGGTTAGATTGGGGGGAGGATATTGAGTCAATGGATGCTAACTGCTATAAGGGTTCTCTTTGGAGTCTGATTCAGCTTGGTCATCCTCAAATTCATCATTCTCTTTATTCAAATCCCCATTCCCTTGTCTACCCAGAATGTAGAGTGTTTCATATGTGTGTTCAAGGGCTAAAAGAGAGGGTATAGGTTGATCTAGTTGACGAGTAATCCTATCTATGAGGTTTTAGAGAATTCCTAGTCTCTACATTGGTATGTTTAACGTTAATTTCTCCTTGCATGTGGTTAAAAACGTTGTCAGATAAAATCATTACCTCATGTTCATGGTAAAAGAACTTAAAGGCGTTTGATTTAGGGTCTAAGATAATTAAAAGGATCTCGGTGCTAGGTTTAAAAATGACTAAAGGTTGGACCTTCTTTAAAGGGATGAACCCATGTTTCCTAATCAGTTCGACTTTAACCCTATGGGGAAGCCGGCTCCAGGCTTCATAATCTATCTTAGACGAGCTTGTTGGGAAAGTGTCAAATTCGCTTCCTGGGCTACTGGAAATGTCCCATATATCAAATTTTTCATGTCTTGCAATAACATACCTAGGCAAACAACAATACAGCCTAATCGGTTTGGTGTTCACTATGAGATAAAGTTACAATTGGATATTTTGTTCAAAAAAGCATAATTTTACTCAGTTTTGAGGTTCCTAGGTTACGATTTAAATCTGACCAAAACACCAACTCCGCCAAGGAAACTCAAAGCATCCGTATTGGATTCAAAAATGATTCCTATGATTTATCCTAATTTTCAAATCTACTCTAACGTCCTAAAGGCATGAAAAGTAAGTTCGAAATAATGCCTAATCGTAAAGCTAACTAAGAGAAAAGCACGAAATTCTAGAGATACAATGGCAGAGTCACGTTAAAGAATAAAATGCGATAAACGAGTTCAAAAGAAAGAAACTTACCAGATGAAGAAATTGCCTAGAAAAGCAAATGACGATGTCAGAGGTGAAACAGAGTTTAGTTTGTGATCTAGAGAGGAAATCTGCAGGGAAAGCTTGTAGAAGGTAGCGAGAATCCTTAAGTTTTATAGAAGCCACGAGAGGAGTAAAAGGGTAAACACAGGGGAAGGATGGACAATTCAAATGAACAATTTAAATGTTACCACGAGGCCATCTGTTGACATGGCCTTTCTGTAGGCATGATGGACCAATCATGCTAAATCAAGTAATGGCCAAATGAAGGGTCTATGCTCAATAACAGCTATACGCATTTATGCATGTTAATTGTCAATGCGATGATCAAGCTGAAATGGGGGCACATTTTAGCATTATTGGTGCTTTTTTTGAACTTCGAAAGTCGTGGCGTTACACTGTGTTCAGCCACCAGGTACGCTTTTTTTCTCGCTTGCCGAGTAGGGTGAGATGTTCAGAAAGAAGCATTTGGTTGGATAAATTATAGAGCATGTTTAACTTAATGTCCTCGTCGGGTGGGTGTCGCCTAAATGGAATTTGAGTACTTGAGAAATGAAGTTTTCAATGAAAATCATTTTCATTAGAAACTGAGGGGCTTAATGTTTGGGAGGATGGGCTTAGGCCCATAGCCTGATATTTAGCATAGGATTGACAAGCTTCATGATAAGCAATTTTAACACCTGGTCAGCCATTCTCGATGTTGAACCGATGATGATCCGGTTAGCTTGGAAGGGATTCTACTCAAACACTTTATTAAAAAAGTCCAGCAAGAAGGAATCCTTGGGAAGTAAGAAAAATCAATTTTGGAAGTTTTAGTTTAAGGCAATCTAGGATTCTATGAGACACATTCAAAATTCCTTTAGAATTCTTATTGTTAATAGAATAAGGAAATCAGTGCTTATACATATATATATATATATATATTGTATTCTCTTCATGTAAATGGATTCATAAACTTTTTGAAATAAGTAATAAAGTGGTTTTTTTCTTTAGGGCAAGAAAAAAATTTAATCTTTATTATGTAATATCGAAGTCGCAAAATTTCGATATCAACATACATGAAATATGACATATAGGTATGAATGCATTAAATTAATTTCTGATATATAGTGTCCTTATAATAAATATTTTGATTATACAAATGTTAAATCAAGTTAAAAAAAAATCACATGTATTACTTGTGTAAAACAATGACTAGACTCCCAATGACACATTCATAGTAAACAGATAACTTTTCATGTAAGTTTTAAACCTTGTTTAATTCAATTCAATAATATCTTTTTATAAAGCTTGTAAAATAAATTGTCGATAGGTTTAGTACACTTTTTTTTCCCTAATTGTGGCACGTTGAATTCAAATTCTGTAAGCAAATTTTTAATCTCGATTTACATTACCAAATGCTTGGGGAGATGACCTTGGGTGAGGCTGAAGTCAACATTATGATCATTATGCAAGTAAGGTCTAATTAGATCAGACTAATGAAGTTTCTTAGTTCAACTTAGACCAGCATCAAGTGCGAATAAATGTAAAATCATAATTACTTGGGAGAATTAATTAAATAAATAGACATTATTATGTAGTTATGAGGATGGAACTGAAAACTTCCATAATAAAAATAATGTGACCGTTGGGTAAGAATGGTCAGGTCAGTATTTCATCTCAAGTTAGATTAGTATCAGTTCAGGTTATTACCCAAGGAAGTCTCAGGTCAGATTAGGAAGACGTTATGAATGGGATAATTATAGAATCGTAACTGCTTGGGAGAATCAATTCAATAATTATCTATGATTGTGTAATTATGAGTTTGAAGTTAAAGATTTCAGTTATGACATTAATATGATCGTTGGCTGATATACAAATTTTAAATGCTCATAAGTGAATGAATCACTAGTAGGTAATGACAAGTTCAACTCAAGGTCAATATCTCAAGGAATTGCAGTGGTTTAATTTCCTATTTGTTTTCTCTATATTACTAAATAACAAACAATAAAGTCATAAACACTTACTCAATTGGTAGTTTGATGCGATTTTAAATTAAATGAATTAACTTACTAAATTTAAAGAAGACAAGAATAATGAAAATGATTAAATCCAATGAAATCAAATGGGAGTTAGCTAGCTATCAACAACATTGAAATATTAAGTGAATCAAACGATTATCCAAAAGTTTAGATTATTGGTCTTTCCACTAAGGCTAGAGAAATCCAATCATTATGGTAATTCTCCGTGATGTGAGGCCTATACTTAATTAATTGAATTAATTACAAGGAAATCATATGACCATTTAAATTAAACCAAATAAATAGATTCAATTTAAACACTTGTTTAGGTGAGCTTAATTAAGGTAAGATAATATTTCTAACACCTAAATTCCTATTTGTTAGCTTTAATTATAAACTATAGATAATTAGTCCATAATTCATAATCTAAGGTATAAGGAACAATGAACAAGTAATAATATTAAACATTTATTAAATATAATTCACAACTTATCTAACACAATTATAGTAGCTAAGCCAAACTCCCACTATATGTTTAGACTTTCATTATCAAATTCAAAAGAACGAATTCAAGTACAAAAATGCAAAACACATAAAAGAACAAATAACTATTGAAACAACACTTATCTTTATCGAAGATTTCCTTTAAGGTTCAAAATGATTGATCGTCTTCTTCAATCTTTTGGTGAAATTTGGTTGATGAAGTATCACAAAAGCAATACACACTAGTAACGAATTTTTGAGTAATAATCACTTAAATTACATAAAGGGAAAAAATTAAAAGAAAGAAAGAACTCTCCTAAGAGAAAGAAAAACAAGAGTAGCATGCTAGCCACTTCAAAACCACCATTTATATAGGTAAGATAAAGGATGTTTTACATGTGTAGACACATGCAAGTTACAGTTTCATCATATCTCTGTCTGCCAAATTGTGGCTCACCTTCTGAGTATCTCCCATGCCAAATTAGAGAAAGTAGTCTTCATGCACAATGTGCATAATTGAATAATCTTTCTCATGCTTTAAGAATCATGTCATTTGGATGTCTAGAAATATGATATAATTAAATCAATAAAGCATGCTCAAATTGCCATGTTTACAACCATTGTTTGAATGATGACTACTTTAGACAACTTACATGCACGAATTTGAAAAACTTGAATATCATACAAGTTATAGCTGTCTTTCTTGTGGTTCCATTTCTTCAAGAATCAACTTAATTGGTGAAGTATTCAGAAAGTTATAGCCAAAAGACGAAAAATTATTCACAAGTCTATGATGCACATAGACGAACCATGCTTCATTATATTCCTTCACACTTTCGATGCCTACTCATTCTGAATTCGCAAAAGCTGTATGAACATGAAAATACTCAATTGAGCCAACTTTCAATTGCAATAAGAATCATTTCATTTGAAGATATTTACACAAAGTTATGCCATGACACTGATCTATTGTCAAGTGAGTTATATGCAAGTGAATAATTTACATCTTTAATTGCAACTTGCACTCTTTTTACATCTGTAAACAAAAATACACCACATAAACACTTAAATATAAGTATTATACTCATTCCATCTTGTACAATATACATATTTGCATATATTTGAGTTCTAAATCATGAAAACATGCAAATTAAAGTTATGACAATGAAATTTCACAATTTATTGACAAGTAGGGACATTAAATTCAATAGTGATGCAATAATATTTTATAAAATATATGTAAATAATATACTTTTAGACACTTATCATTGGCTTATGAGGAACTAGTATAAATGAAGAGTGGGATGGAGGAAAAAGTATGCTATTCTTTACTAAAATACTGAAAATTTGCCAAAATTTCTCTAGAATCTTAACAAAAAAAAACCCAAAAAATTGACTTAAATATCAAAGTGTTTTCACCAAAGAAGCCCACGTCCCCTGATTATTGCTTTGTTTTGCATGCTAATTCAACTTCAAAGAAAGGAATTTCATAGTTTGCAAGGAAGAAATTTATATTCTGCTGTTGGATACTGAAGCTGCAAATTTCGGTATCAACATTTAGTACCATCTGTGAGAAATCATTCAAAAAGCCATACTTTCCCTATTAATTAAAGAAATAACAATGGCAGTAAGTAAAAAGCAACAGGTTATCAAAAGGCATCCAACAAAAAAGAAATTGTGAAGAAGATTCATGTAATTCAAATTCCTAGCCAAACTTATTGCAATGTTCCTAGCTTCAAATAGTGACTCAAGTTAAGGATAAAGGCACGACCCAGATTGTACAAAGGCTACCAAAAAGTGAATGACAGAATATGGAGAAAGACAAGATACAAGCATCGGAGGATAAAACGAGAACCCTTGGAAAAGACACTAAGAATCTTAAAAGGATGCTTCAGGAAGGCTTAGCAAGGAATTGAATTGTAGAAAATTTAGAGTCATTAGAAAATAAAGAAAGTGTTACTCTAAGGGGAATTCAACAAACTAAATCACACCTACGGGGTAAATTTGGGGCAGTAGACCTCAAAAATAGATTAATCAGCACAAGAAAAAATGTAGATATGCTCAGAAAGGCAAGGCCCGACTTTAGGAGTAAGTATACGTAAGTCGTAATGAGGAGAAATGATTACAGATTCGGGATAAGCTAGAGCAGAGGCCATCACGTGATTAGTATAGTAAGATCATAACAAACGAAGATTTGAACATAATGTAAGTTCAGTAGATATAAGAATTTCTTTGAATAAAAAATGCAGAAAAGATAAGGAAAAGGCAGTTGTGGAGAAAACATAGAATGGAGCTGAACCCGTAGCTGTTTAGGTAGTGAGCAAAAAAGAGATAGAGGATATAATCGAAAGCTTATGAAGGAATTGCAAGCTTAGAGGAAACAAGATTAGCAACATAATAGAAATTAGCTAGATGGATTCATATTCTCATTGAAGTCGTCGTTAACTAAAGAAATTTAGGATCTAGTGTTGCCACGGAAGTTTAAAATGCCACAGATTACACCATATACAAGAAAAATTGATCTAATGTTGCACATTGATTTCTTTAGGGAGATGATGATGATTCAAGGTTTGATAGAGTTATAAATGTGTTGTCTGTTTTCCTTAGCTTTGGAAGGACAAGCAAGAAGATGGTACAAGAACTTGAAACCAGGGAGTGTAAAGAGTTTTGATCAGCTTTACGAACAGTTTATATTAATAATCCTAGTGTAAAGAGTGTAAACAATTCAGGAGAGTAATAGTTACAACAAAGAATTCGAGTTTGTTGTTGCCATTGAAGTAAGGAAAGGAAAGGAAAGGTTCCAGGCTTTATAATCGATCTCGGATAAGCTCGTTGACAGTGTTTCATACTCGATCCCTGGGTCACTGGGTAAATCCCTCATATCAGGTCTCTCAACACTCGCCATGGTAACTCTAAGTATATCAACATTTATTAAGTCAACTCAGAGTTAAAACTAGAAGCAATTAAGATTATATTCCTAGTAGATCAGTTCAGTCTAACATCTCAATTTAATTCCCGAATTTGATCAGTTCAGCTCAAGATCAAACCTATATTTATCTAAAGGTGTAAAAGCTAGCAAGACAGCCTGAAAAAATAGTCATTATATAGTTCATAGTAAGATAATGAATTTTACTTATTCTTTTTCATCAACTATTCTAATATCTTAATTTTTACTACATGATTATACTTAAATTATTTATAATTCAGTAGTATATTTAGTGTTGTTTAGTTTGTTTTGAGTTGTTATTTTGCCTTTTAAGCATTTTAGTTTTATTTTACAGGTGTTGACTTGTTGCAACATGAAAAACATGAAAATGAAGCATAAAAGTATGTTTACTATCCATCCATGGAAACCACAAACTTTTATTTGTATGGACTAAAATGCAAAAATATCAAATAGAGACCAAATTTTAGAGAATCACAAGTAAAGGGACCAAATAATAATTAGGCGCATTAATTACGTTTGAAGGCAGTGCACCTGCAATCTTGCATAAGCAGAGAGCTTGGCACGACACACCAAGCCTTTATATGCCTACATCGTAGGTCATGTTCATTTTATTCGATTTGGCCCATTTTTGGCCTGTAAATTAAAATAGATGACCAGATTTAATGATATCCTAAGTTTTCATATTTCTTAATCATGAGTCACCTTAGCCACTTTTAGAAAGAGAGTTCTAAAGAGAAAAAGAGAAATTTTGCTAGAAAGAGAGAAGGAAAAAGTTAACAAAAAGAAGGTGGATTTTATTAAGAGATTAAAAGATGCTCATCAAATTTTGTAGATTCAAGCTCTACTTATCTATTTTTTTTTCTCTCTTTTTATAATTTTATCTTGAATTGAACAATTTTTGTGTTGAATATGTATTTAATTTTTTGAATTTTTAATGACTAAGCTTGAACTCTATTTCATATGTAACTAGATTTATTTTTTAGGGTAAAGATTTAATCTATTAAAGCATCTATTTTTTTTCTTTTGATATTGTGTTAATTTTTTATTTAATATCTATTACTGAGTATTTATCATGATGTTTAATATTTTTAAATACTTGCCGAGTATTTGAATGAACTATGGACTCATATGAACTGAGAAATGAATATTATGTCTAATCCGTGTGATAAATATCATAAATTATATGTTAAACAGAGATGTAATAATATGATTTATACAGTTTAATTTGAAATTATTACTAATTTTAATGCGTTCTCACTTAATCAAATTTACATAGATAAATATAGTAAATTTTTAGGTGTAAAGTAGTTTTGATTAATTTTGAGAGAGACTGTCAAATAGAATAGGTGATTAATTGGTAATATTGGTATTAAATCAGGATAATATCAAGTAAAGAATTGGATGTGACCAATTAAGATAAAATCATTATCTTAGATTTTTTCATTAATTAATCTTTTAATTAGTTTGTTAAGTAGTTAATTTTTATTTATTTTAATTTCTCACTCAAATTGACAATTGATTTCTTTTGATAAATTCAAATTTAATTATCTTTTGTACTTAATTGATTAGTATTCTTTGTGGGTTCGACATTCTTCTCATACTATATTATTTGTTATCATCTCGTGCACTAGTGGGTATTGCACACACACTGCACGAATCACACAATGGATTCAACATGTGGGTATATATTGTATATAGCACAACTCATGCTTAGACAAATTTAACCTATAGTATTATGCCTATCAATGATTGATTTTTATGATTTCCTAAAAGTGGTCAATTTCATTATGTTTTCAGCAAATTTAAAGTCGATTCTAACAACCTACAACAAGAAAGAGAGTTTGAGCGATGATAAAATTGCATGACGTTACAACATTATCGAAAATTTCTAAGTGAAGCAACAATAGAGAAGAACAACTACAATAGTACAAAATAAGGAAATGGTGACTTACAAAGTAATATTGTGGTTGCTAATCAAAGACGCACGCTGAAAGTATGATAAAGTCTCGTTGCAGGTAGGAAACCAAGAGTTTCAAAGAGTAGAAATATTTGATTTTTACAGAATTCGAGCGAAGGTAAAATGGTGAAAGGAAGAAAAATTGAAAATTTATACCCATTTTCACTTCCTTCTGCCATTAAATTGTTGATTATATCAACATCTATGATAGCGCCACGAAATCAATTGCTAATATGGAAATTCCACCTTTAAGCTAATGACACGCTAGACCATCAAATTGTCGACACATGGCATGCGGTAAAGAGCTTAATCAATGTCATCATTGCTGTTTTACCGTGTCTTAATTAATGGCGAGGGATTCAAAACATCGAGTGGTTATATCTCGTGTTGCTATTGTCTTGGTAAAAGGTGAATGGTCACCATTATGTTCAGCTTATAGTTTGCACTTAGAATCAATTCTTATTAAAAACTGGGGGACTTAGTGTTGGATGAGGAGTTGACTGTGTTCAGTTAATGGAGGAGTCAATTATGTTCAGCTCAAAGTTGTTTAGATTTGAGTTCAGAGAAAAATGAGAATGTGGGAGCCAACTGTGTTCATTTCGATGTCGTTCATATTGAGCTTAGAAAAAGGTGAAAATATGGGAACCAATTGTGTTAAGCTTGGAGTTATTCAAAGTTTAGAGCTGGGTCAAGTGTTCAACGCACTACCATGGATTTTGATCTTGTTCAGATCTAATAAGGTATAAAATCAAATTGAGGATGGATTGTGTTCAAAGTAATTAGCGACAAATGATGAAGAATTATTAATCAGGTTTAGATCTATAAGCGTTATCTTTGACACAAGAAAAATTAAAGTTTTTAGTGAAAATACTAATTTCACTAAAAATTGGGGGGTTTAGTGTATAGGGAGATGACCTGGGGTTAAGAAAAAGTCAACATTATGATCATAGTGCAAGTCAGGTCTGGTTAGATCAAACAATGAAGTTTTCAGTTCAACTTAGACCAATATTAAGTAGGAATAAATATAGAATTATAATTGCCTGGGAGAATTAATTTAATAAATGCACATGATTTTGCAGTTATGAGGATAGAATTGAAGACCATTGTTATGAAAACAATGTGACTGTTGGGTAAGAATGGTCAAGTTAGCATTTCATCTGAGTTAAGATCAATATCAATTTAGGCTATTATGTGCGGACGTCTTAGGTCAGATCAGGAAGACGTTATGAAGGGGGTAGCTACAAAATCATAATTGCTTGGGAGAATCACTTTAATAATTATCTATGATTGTTCAATTATGAGTTTGAAGTTAAAGATTTCAGTTATGAGACCAATATGACTGTCGACTTATCAGTAACTAGTATAAATGAAGGGCGAGATAGAGGAAAAGGCATGTAGTTCTTTACTAAAATACTAAAACACTGTCAAAATTTCTCTAAAACCTTGCTTAAACCAAAAACACCCCAAAAAACTGACTTAAGTATCAGAGGGTCTTCCTAGAAGAAGCCAGCTTTCCCCTGACCACACTACAAGCTTTCGTGGCTGATATTTGCGACTACTTTTTAATCTATCGCAAATACGTATTATTTGTGGTTAAACACAATTCAATCCCAAAAAAGTATATTATTTGTGACTAAATGTAAATGTCAGCTGCAAAAAAATGGTTGTTAATTTTATTACCAAAATGACGTCGTTTTGGTAAAATATTTTATTAAAAATTGAATATTATGATTTTGTTTATTATATTTAAGTCCTCAATAAATGGGACTGAAATGTTTAACTATATAAAATTAATGTTAAAAATTAATTATAAAGATATTGAAGATAATAATGTTAGTTTACTTTTTTCTTTTTCTAAATTACAATCGTTTTTACATTAAATTAATTTTTTTCCCCAAATCAAATCTATATCCAAAATCAACTCTGTTCATCAATTCACTCTCAATTTGCAGACGCCAGGTACGCTGTTAATTTTAGTGTTTCCTTTTTTCGAATTTCTAAAAAGTCTATATGATTTATGTAAATTTAATATGAATTTGAGTAAATCCTTTTAGGGCTTTTAGTATTGATCTTTAGTGTGTGTGTGTTTTTGAGTGCATATTCAATCTCATGCATGTATATTCCTAAACCAGAGATGATCAGGATCGATAGTGACACTGATGGTGATTGTAATGGAGACACATACCTTGAATTGTGATTTGCTGATGATGATGATGAGAAAATAGCCACGATTGCTTGTTGCCACTCTACCCATAGTGGTTGTTCTATTTTATTTATGTGTTAACTATGTAATAGTCGTTTTTGGCAACTGGCTGCTATTACTGCTCTTGGTTGCTATTTTGCTGATGGGCAAATAGCTATTACTTGCTGTTTTGTTGAGGCTCTGTTCCTGTTTCTTGGTTGCTTAAGGGGTCTCTCGGGTCCTCTGAGGGTGGCGATTACATACAAATCAAACTTGATCTGCATTTGCTTTCTATTTTCTTTGAGCTTAAAAAAAAGATGATGTTTCACATGGGGTTTGACCGCAGCCAAATGGGGGATATGAATTTGATCAAGAAAATGATCTTAGATCTATAAAATTATTCTCTTTTACTACCTAATGGTTGGTATGAAAATCTTCACAATATTAAAAAATTACTTTTTGGAAATGTTGCCAGCATTGGATTTGTAAATGAAAATCTTCACAATATTAAAATTATTTCCAAGGTAGGTGGTTGGTGATTTTGTGCTGGCACTTTCTTGGGTCTTCTTTCTAGTTTACACTTAGAGGGAGAAGTATGATTAGTTTTGAACAAAATTGTAACAGATGAATATGGAATCAAATTCAGGGTTTATAATTTGTGATGATGGCTCTGCTCGAAGCAGCATGGTCTTTATTGTCTTTGTTGATTGTGATTTGAGAGTGAAATTTGGTTGAACTATTGGCTTTCTGGAATATTTTCCAAAACATTCCAAAACGTGCTCTTATTTGCAATAGAAGAGATTAATGTTAAAGGAAGTAGGAAGCTGAGCTTGCTGCCCAAATGTGTAGTATGTAGGACTTGTACTTCTTCCCAACCACTCTGTAATGTAATTGTTCTGTTTCCTTTCTTACGTCCAAATCTAAAAACATTTCCGTTTCTGATCTTGTGTTTAACACTTGCTTTAGGCAATCAAATAATATCTATGATTATTTTGAAGCTAAGAGGGCAAAAGAGTCATTGAAGACCATGTTGATTGTTACATGCATTTGCAATAGTGAGGAGAGTGTCTTCATTCAGTATTATTAGCAAAATAAGCCATTACTTATGGTTAAGATTTTGCTCTATTTGAATAACTTCCTTTAGCAATATTTTTCTTCTCCAATCTAAAAACTTCTTGCTAATTGTGATGGGCTGTTCTAGGATGTCTAAGATTAAGACAAGTTGTCCTTGCCTCTTTAGTGTTACAAAGCTTCTGCTTAAAATTGACTATTACTTGAAATGAGAATATTTATTCTTAAAAGCCACTTAACAAAATTTAGAAAATGAAATCTATTAAAGTATGCATTAATTCTTATGATTTACTGTCTGGTATAATTTGTCACCCAGCTAGTGGTTAGGTGACTAGTGCCTGAGTTCTTAGACATTTAACTGCAATTGTGATACATTATAATGTTAAATAAATATATTACAACAAAATATTGGATATGATTTAAGTGGAAGGTATTATAATATTTTAATTCACAACTCTTATGAAATAAAAAATCATAAGTGATAACATGATTGACAAATCTATTCATAAAGAAAAATATTTTAAAAGTTTTCTTTGGCTTTAATTGCTAATTTAGTATTATAATATTTTTTAAGAATTGAATTTGAGTAGTTGATGTGTATAGAGCTAATTGTGAATTGTCTGCTAGTATTCTGAACTTTTGCTTCACTTGGAAACTATGCAGTGACAGTGGTGTTGGAAACTAATAATCGAATCTGTTGACTTTTCATAAATACAAAATATATATATAAATATTTTAATAAATTTCAGGGTAGAAATCTTAATATTATTAAATTATTAAAGCTTATTGAATCGGTGTCAATCACAATAAAAATTATTATTATTATTATTATTATCATCAAAATATTTGGTGGTTTAATTTACAGCTAGTAAAAGGATAACAAATGACAAGCTACCTATTTGAGAGAGATGAAATATTCTTTATATTCATGTTTTGCACCTCAATTTTGTAGCTTGAATGCATTGTACATGGAAATATGGAAGCTTTCATTGCACCTCAATTTTATTGGTTTTGCATTGTTTCTTCCTTTTTAGCCGTCGATTTCTATCATGGCCTCACATTTATGCAATAGGAGAAACATTTACCTAAAACACTGTCACAATAAAATTTTCTGATAGAACATTATTTAGTAAGTGTATAGATAAGGTATAAAAATAAAATGATTGCAGTCCAACCCAAGACTTTTTCTGTATGATGGTGTGGCAAATATTAGGATGAATGGAAAGACCCAAAAAAGTCATTGGTGACATAGAAAATTATACATTATATATTTGTTAAACAACGCTGATGGAATCAGTGATTTTTTCCCCCCGTTAATTAATGTTTTATTCCACATTTCATTTGTTTCTTATTTTGAATTTGTATAGACTCTTTTTCATGTGCGCTGTAGTTCTCTTTAATCAATATATTATGTTATCCATCATGAAACTGAAATTAGATTAGTTGAGTTGCTGGAACTCTCTAATTAATCACCAAATCAAATAATAACCACCCTAGTTGGATACAATTGTTCACCAACTCTAAATCTCTACTCAATCAGTATAAGGTTTTTTCTTTCTTTGACTCTCATTTATTAATAGTTATATTCTTAATATTTTTTCTTTATAATTATTTATTATGCAGTGGCGGTGGTGTTAGAAGTCACAATATTTTTGTTAAAATATCACTTCATTTGCAAGTCTCAACCAATATGCAAATTTACTAATTTATACAGGCTTGTTGCTACTGTTTATATTGCTTTTTGCAGTTTTTTTGGTGATTCTTACAGGTAAGATTATAAACTAAATTTTATAAATCTTTAAATGTTTGTTATAAAATTATTAAGATATTATGTACTGTTATGTTAAGGGCTTTGAATATATTATTATTGATAATATGTTGTTGTTCTCTTATTTGTAAATGTAATTTTAATTTTATTATGTTTATTTAATTTTAGATCCGTTCAATAATTATTAATAAAACATACTTTTTTTTCATTTTTATCTTACAATGACTTTGAGAAATGTATGTTTATTAACAAGCGAGCAAGCCAGCTAACAATGTAAGGTTTTTGAAAGGAATGAAAAATAAAAATTGGAGAATAAATTGGTTTGGGAAAAGTGCAGACCCACGAAGAAAATGTGGTGATGGGTTATGTTATGTTATGTGATGTGAAGTGTGTAGCCAATGGGTGATACTGCGGTCTTGTCTGTCTTTTTAGTTTCCGAAATTAGCCCTACATGCTCTGCATATATACATACACTTGCACTATATGTAGTTGTTCTTCTCTTTCATTTTCATACAACACAACCATATTATATTATTAACCCAACTTGGCACTTGCTGTTGTACAACTACGAATTGAAGAAGCATAGCCTCTCCTTTTAATTGAATAAAAAAAGAGCTAGTGGAGGAGGAGGAGGTTATTTAAAGAAATACTTTGGTTGGTAGGAAAATGATAAAAGATTTTAAAGAAATACTTTATTATATTAAATTAATATGCGTGGTGTTGTTTATATATGATACATGGTTATAACTTGAGTGAATTAGAGGGATCCAGATTTTTTTTTATTATTATTTTATGTTGTTTATTTACATAAATAGCAGCCGGTAATTCTTGCTAATTTTGTCGTCATTTTGATATTTGAGTGCTAGAATTCTTAAAATACAATAATAATGTCATTGATTTTTTAAAATTCTTCGAATAATAATTTTATATTTATCACTTGCTATTTTTTATTTTATCCTATTATATATTGAATTTTCTGCTTCTCTTAAAATCCCCACAAACAAATAAATAGTTAAAAAAAGAGATTATAAAATTTTTGTTATGATATTATTCTTGCTATACAAAATAAAAATCGTTCCTTTCTAAGATACCAAATGATGAGCAAAGTGATTTAGTTCGAGAGAAGATATTTAGTGATGTGATGGGTCTTGATGCACATGGGTGTGAACGTATGAAAAAGAGCTCCTCAAAAAGTGGTAGTGTTAACAAGAGAGTTTTACGTGATGAAATACGTGTAGAAGTTCACAAATAGTACGAAAGTGTAATAAATGATTTGAAGGATAAATATGATGAACTTTATGCAAAGCTTCTATCGATTCGAACCCACTTTCAATCATGTAAATGTGGGTGTCAAATAAATATGGTTAGAAATGAACAGGTACAAATATTTTAATTTGTTCATTTTATTATTGTAAGTCTTATAATTTTACTTCAAATTTATGATAGCTTTTATTTTGTGGTTAATAGGTTGGAGATACTTCTAGTGCACATCATGGGCATCATATGACTTTTAATGCAGATGCTCAAGTTGATTCACCATCACAAGAGAACCATCCATGACATATTGAGGTTTGTTACTTTATTAATCCGATGAAACTAATTAATTATGGTTTCTTGCTATATGTTGGCAATTAAGTGTTCTCCATTGGGAATACAGTACTTTCATGTCCATTATGCTGCTTAAATTCATTTAATTATATTGATCTTAAACTTTATAACTCAATATACGCTATTGGTTTAACATTTCATATTATTTTGGGTTGTTTCTTAAACCAACTACTTACTAGTTATATAAATAGATGTATGTAAGTGCAACTTCATTGTGAATAGGTGCTTCTTTTTTTTGCTGATTTCATATTACTTGTTATGCTGGTTTCTTTTTTGCTCCTTAGAATATTGCCGGATTTCCTCCAATTGTGTTATGTGTCATTTTCAAATAATCCAGAATCTTTATTAATTGAAGTGGAGAATCTATACAGGGAGGATGTGTGCCCCAGCATTCACACTGTAAAAGAGTTCAGAGTTTTTTTTAGATTTTTTGGTGATTTTGTGTTGGTGGCTTGTTGGTTGTGCTAAATCTTTTAAAATTAGTTGACTTGCCAATTTTGGTGGCTTGTTGGCTTGTTGGTTGTGATTTTGTGTTGGTGGCTTATTTGTAAATTTAGTTCAAATTTTTCTCTAAATATTTTCTAGTGATGACTGCCAGTAATCAACGAATTAAATTTTTTTTTGTTCATTATAGCTTTTTTACAAATTTTATTGTTTAAAAAATGAAAATTTTAGTCTTACTTTTCAGATTTTTAATTCTATCTAATGCTTTGCAATATTTAATTAATTAATTTATTCAAAATTGGTTCATATACTTTGTTCATATTTAATATTCAAATTAATTTGATGAGATCAATATTTAAGTATATAAAAATATTATAAATGGTTAATATTTTTTGTGGCCAACTATTTGGTAACAAAAAGTGATAGGAAATTTTTTTTTGAAAATTAATTGTGACTATTATAAATCAGTCGTAAAATGGCCATAAATAATTTTTGCAGCTGATACATATCAGTCGTAAAATTGACTACAAATACCTTTTGCAGCTGCCAAAATCAACCGCAAATAATAAAATATTTTTTGCGACTTAACTTATTGCAGCCAATGAAAATTGACGGCAAATGATTGAAATTTGACAGCAAAAATTGTTTTTATGGCTGAATTTTTTAACTGCAGAAGACACATTTTTTTGTAGTACCATTGCTTTGTTTTGCATACTAAGTCAACTTCGGAGAAAGGAATTTCACGGTTTGCAAGGAAGAAATTTATATTCTAATGTTGGATATCGAAACTGTAAATTTTGATATCAACAAGAAGTAATGTTTTAAATCTTTATAACACTGAATCGAAGGGCATTTTGATCCACTGTACTCATATCAGCAACGTCAAACATAGGAAAAAAAAGGTCTAACTTCTCTTGTTTACTGGTTAGCTTGCTCGCGTTTGTCTTTATTGCCACTTTACCAAAAATGCTACGCTACCCTTACATGTTGGCTGTAGTTTTAGAAATGTGTCTTATCTTATGTTGTTGACATCACAAATTAAAGATGAAGAAGTTGCAACAACATGAACGCAGAAAATTAGGGAAATAGTAGCATAAACAGAGAATTCTTGACGGCAAAATGCAGAATTTTTCTGGGTTGATTTCTTTGTTAAAAGTCTTATTTTTCAATTACATAGTCAATTTATATACTTTCTATATCTTCCAATAAAGGATTTACATGTGTCTAACTTTAATTGATATGTCTTAAATATATTGAAAATGCGAACCATACTTCAGTGACGTGATGTTGTATATGTAAATAGTATTTTTATATTAATATTAGAATTATGTAATTATAATCCTAACGAAAGAATAAAGGTTTTTCTTTAACCCTTACCATTATAAATAGACTCTTATTTGTCCCATGTCTCATTCAATATTAGGCATACAGATCAAAATGAGTTCTTATGCTATAAAGAGAGTGTGAGTTCTTATTTTGTAAAGTAAGTGAATTATTTTTTGTACGATTTTCTACCACTTTACAGTGGCAGTACAACTTGTTTGGACATCCCAAGTAAAACGGTAGAATAACCCATTTGAATATACAAATCGAAAACGATTGAACAACCCGTTTGAATATTCAAAGGAAAAAGGTACGTTTCCGGTTCTGTTTTAACTTTCAACATTTACCATGTAAATTGACACAATAATTGCTTTCGATATTTATATTTATATTTATATGGCAGAAAAACATCCGCGTAGCATTATTATTTATAATAATCCATAACAATTACTTCCAGGATTGCTCCTACGTTACATTAATACTTATACATATATATGTAAATATATATATACATATATTATACTTTACCTCTTCAAATTTGGAGAAAAAAATAATTTATTCCGTTTTTATTAAGTCAAGATATTTTTTAATTTTAAGAAAATATTATAATATTATAAAATATAAATATAAATTATATAATTTTTTTTGCATATTTTTAATAACTGAAACATAAAATATTTAATTTAATGAAA
>CM040453.1:21106490-21175174 GCA_022749755.1 Azadirachta indica | reverse complement strand
GGCCCAAAATAATATTCCTCTTTTCCCATTATGTTTCGTTAATTTCAAAAGATGCTTGGTTGACTACCACGAATATCAACTACTGATTAAGACAAATTTTTATTTTATTAACAAAGATAAAAATTTAAATTTTAAAAATTTTTTTATGATATATCACATAATTTTAAAAATATAACAAATTTTAAATTTTTGGTCATGAAAGTATATCAATTTTTTTAATGTTTTCGAGAATTTGAATTTGAGATAATTTAAAAGTATCAACTATACTTTAAACCACATGAATGCCTAAACAACTTAATATTAAATGATTCTATCAAACATTTTTTAAAAATATTTAAAATTATCTTTTTTTTTTAGTTTTTATCATATTAAATTATATATAGGCATCAAGAATTTAATGAAAATGTGTATAATATGTACAAATATAAAATTATTTAAGAGTCAAAGTTTTTAAAAATTATCTTTAATCAATGAATAGTTACGTAAGAGTCATATTATCTTTTTTTATTATAGAGATAATGACAAATAAGCAGATATTTTCCTAATGTTTAGAAAAAAATAAATCCCCCCTTACATTTAAGAAAATAGACAGATATCTCTTAAAATTAACTTTATGTCCTCAAAATAACTATTTTGCTTTTCTATATTTAAAAAATTATAATCTAACCATTTTACCCCTACTACTAATATATAATGACCAAAATACTTTACAATTTTAAAATAGTGAAATAATAATTATATGCTTAACTTATTTTTTAAAAAAATACAATCTTATAATTTTATCAAAAAAAGAAAATGATAAAATTATCAAAATAAAAATATTAGAGTTGCAAAATATATTATTAATATAATGAGAATAAAATTATTTTAATTAAATAAAAATGATAAAATTACCAAATAAAAATATTTTAATTTAGTAACATATGAGAAAAATTATAAGATTGTTCTTTAAAAAAAAAGGTTAAGCATATAATTATTATTTTACAATTTTAAAATTATAAGATTATGTTGGTCATTATATTTATTAGTAGGGTTAAAATGATCAAAAGAGTAAAATAGTTATTTTAAGGACATAAAGTTATATTTGCCTATTTTCTCAAACGTTAAATAGTTTTTTTTTTTTTTCAAATACTAGGAGACTATCTGTTTATTTGACTAAACCTCAAAGAAACATGTCATTATCCCTTTATTATATCCGAGATCTAGGTATTTATTTTTGACCAAATCCCTTACCGACCAATTGCATGTACACATTTCAATGACTTCTCCCCCACTATGTAAACAAAGACTTTTGATATTTCTTAATTAAAGGTTAATTCTTAATTTTTGAATTAAATAAACAAGATATTAGATTTCTAAATATTTGTTGATTGTTCAACGCTAAATAGTTAATTAACAAGGAATTCAGAGTCATCATCAATGGCATACGGCAAGCAACTTGACTTTTTATATAGGCAACACACATATGGGATATTCCCATTTCATCCCTCAACTTCGGGAAAATAACAAATCAGGACATTGTTTGTCCTGTTTAATATTTTCATCCCTGACATATATATAAATATATATAAAGCATCATAGGAAGTGAGAAATTAAGAGTGAACAGAACAAGCAAAGGAAAATGGAGGAGATAAAGCACAGGATGGCTTATCTGCCAAGGGATCCAAACATGAGTTATGTGGATACCTTGAGAGCCAAATTTGGAGATGACTTCTACGTTGTCAGATTTCAGGTTTCAGTTTGCTAACTCTTTCAATTATGTGATCTTTATGTTCATTCTCATTCTTATTAATTAATTATAAACAGTTAATTTTTTATTCTCTGAGCTGCGGTCATATAGGAACCTGTAAAGATGGAAGAAGAGCTTGGTCGCGTTGGTACCAAAGAGGCAATTACAAGAATGCTGGGAAATAGAGCACCAGGTCCTGCTATCATGCCTAAAGAAGAGCCATTCGGCCGTCGTGGCTTCCAATCTCCGTTGCCCTCTTGGCTCTCAGAACAAGACATTAATTATTATGCAAGCAAATACCAAAAGAATGGTTTCACTGGGCCTTTGAACTACTACCGAGCAGTTGATTTGTAAGCTATATATTATATAATACCAATAATATATTAAGCAGCTTCTAAGAATTTCGCGCCATTAATTCATATTAATTTTCTGAATTGAATAATAATTTCTGCAGAAATTGGCAGCTGACAGCAGCATGGAGTGGGATGCAAGTGAAAGTAACAGTTAAGTTCATTGTTGGGGAAATCGATGGTGTGTACACTACACCAGAGGTGAAGGAATATGTAGAAAATGGAGAATTCAAGAAGAATGTGCCTTTCCTGGAGGAAATTGTTGTAATGGAAGATGTGGCTCACTGCTTAAACCAAGAAAAACCCGAGGAGATCAACTCTCATATTTTTCAATTCATTAAGAAGTTTTAATATATCTGCTGCAATTAATTAATTAATACTTCATTGATAGCTATGTTGGTGGGTATATTGATTACTTCAACATGTGTAACTTGTTCATCTTGATGATTACTACTCCTATAATAATCTACGACCAAGTTTAGATTCGCCATGTAATTGGAACAATAAATCTCTTTTAATTCTTTAATACCATTCATTTTTTTCTTTTAAAGTTCAGAAATGAGAAGACTATGAAAATACTTACTTCCTGTCATTTTGTATGTCCATTTAATTGAATAATCCCATATAAAATTTTCTCCAATTTAAAATATTACCTTTAAAATTCTTTAGGAAAATTTATAAGAAATTTTGTGGACATTAATTGGTGATTTGGTTTTCTGAAAATGAGCATAGAAGGATAATTAGTAATTAGAGATGCGGAGAGAAATAAGATTAATGATGAATTAGTTAGGTTGTCATTTCTAAATTAATAATGACACTCATATTAATTAATTATTTTGGTTTTAATGTTATTATATTTATATCAATTAATTATTTTATAATAGAAAACCTAATCATCTGGTAAGCATTCTTAATTTGCACAAAGTCAACCTTATAAATGTACTTAGATATGAAATTTTTAAATAAAATATGTTCAATAAATCCCACGTCCTCGTTATAATATACAAAATTAATTTTTTCTTTTTTTATTTCGAGTGATTAAACCGTAATTTTTGCACATATTTGATTAAATATTAATAAATAACGTAAAAAAAAAAATGCATACAGTTATGAACCCATCCCTACTAAAAATATTTGAAATATTGTTATGGAAAAATACTAATTTTCCTTACAATTTATTTCCATTTTATTACTTACCTCCCTGTTATTTCAAAATCAGACTTTACCTCTCTACCGTCAAAATTAAACTCTTATTGCGAGTAATTTTGTCATTTGACATATTTATCCCTAATTAAATTAATATCTCCCTTTTTTTTTTGGTTGTTTTTCATCTTGTTTCTTTCTACGTGCACTTCTTGCAAAGCAAGTTATATTTTTTTCTATTTTTTATTTTCATGACCAAGTAAAAAAAAAAAAAAAAAAAATTTAAAATGAAAAGTAGATAAACACAAAATTCAAATAATTTGAAAATTTTTAATAAAATTCAAATCCAATCAATCAAACTTACAATCTATTTTTTTTTAGTTTTGTGACAAAATACAATCACCATTTCAAATTAATACATAACAAAATAATTATGAAATCATATAATTATTCCCTAAAATTAATCCTAAATCTAATTATAGGGTATTAATTGTAGAAGTTTTAGATTTAGAGCTAACTCTAGGGATTAATTATACTATTTTATAGTTATTTTGTTATATATTAATTTGAAATGGTGGTCATATTTTATCATAAAACTAAAAAAAATGGAATGCAGGTTTGATCAGGATTTCAATTTTATTAAAAGTTTTTAAATTGTATTAATTTTATATTTCTCTTTTTTACTTTACTTGGTCATGAAAATAAAAATGAAAAATAAAATAAAATGCTTTGCAAGAGGTGGAGAAAGAAACAAGATAAAAAAGAAAAAAATAAAAGGGAGATATTAGCTTCTTCTTCTTTTTTTTTTTTAATACAAAAGGAGATATTAGTTTAATTAAGAGTAAATATGTAAATAACAAAAACTACTAACCACTAGTAGTCAAATTTTGATGACAGAGAGATGTAGTGTAATTTTAAAATAATAGGGAGGTAAGTAATAAAATTCAAATAAATTAGGGAGAAAATGATAATTTTCCCTATTGCTATAACCATGAAGAATGTTAGGGCATGGACCGGCATTCTAGTTGGTTTAATGGAATGGAAAAATTGTCCTAGACCCCTTCATATTTGATCTAATTGTCTGCCACATCCTTAAAATTAAAAATACCAAATTACGGCCTATCATTACATAATACAATGAAAAATTTTATTTTTCACCATAATAACCCTACATAACAAAATCAAGAGGATAAAGGGTCTCGACCTTATCTGTACCATCCTTCACGACATTATCTTGCTTCACTGTCACACACAGTCCCAACGTTTAAGAAAACATGTCCACTTCCACCACATGCAATGTCTATTAGGGATAGTACCCTAAGAGCATGTAATTTATACACTTTTTAGAATAAATAAAATTGTTATCTCATTAGACTTAATTATATACATATTTGATGTCAATTAATATCAGAGAAGATCTTAATTTATTTATATAAGCATAATTTTAATATATATATATATATAAAAGAGGGTTAAGATTATAGATTTATACTAAAACAATCTGTAATAAATTAATTAAAGTTGAGTTTTTCAATTAAATATTACTAGGAGAGTCCATTAACATTAAGAATGTGATAATTATCGGACTATCAATATAATTACATTATAGTGCAAACACTCTATATAATATGATTATTTATGACTAAACCAGATATAGTTTGAATCATTTAATAAATTCTGTTACTAACTGAGAATTTAAACAATGTCAATAAATGATCATATATGGATCAATTTTAATCCTGAGTAGTCTTTAGCTCTTGTTTATGCCATTAAGTTTTTTGAATTACTTATTAAGGTTTATGCTAAAACAAACTTGATACACTTGTATTTTAGAGATTTAATAGAATAAACGGCTGAGAATATGAACTACAGATATGACATCCATTTCTTCTCATTGGAAATTAGAAATATGGTTTTCTTGAATATTAATTTTATAATCGAACAATTTGAGCACTCAATTCATGATTAGTTTATAAATTAACTGAAAAATTAATAAAACTGAAGGATAAAGAAGTAATTTGAGAGGTAAAACAGAAATTAACCTATATCAAATTATGGACCATTTATAAAATATATATGATTATATTAATGAAAGTATATGTAGTTATTATATTAATGAATTACTCAAAATTTTCTGAGTAAAATATATATATGATTTTAAGAGTTCAATTCTAAAAGTTTAGTGGAATAATACTAGAATTAATAAATTGGATTAATTAATTATGTTTAATTAATCATCTAAATTTATTGGAACTTGAAATTGTAGCATAGGTCCCCAATACCACCCTTAAATTACTACAATAAATAATATAATAGATAAAATTATTATATTTAATTTATATGTCCAAAAAATAGTTTGCTAGAAGATGTATTTTAACTAGAAGATGTATTTAATTTGGATTAAATTAATTAATTAAGAATTAATTATAACTCATAATATATTTTAGGAAAAATATATTTCATTGGTCTTATTTGAATGTGTTCAATATGTTGAATTTAATAAGATAGTTTTGATTTTTATAAGAATTAGTCAATGTTGTGGTTGATAGATATAGTGGTGGGGAGTGTTTGTTTAACAAGAAAGTGATGAAAAAGAAAGTGAAAGAGATTAAAACAGAGGAGAAAGAAAATAAAAAAATAAAAAAGTATGAAAGATAGAATAAATAAATTATGTTAACAAAACAACATTAAACTTTCTAAACTAATTTACTGTAATTCTTGTATTTATTTAACTATATTAAAAGACAATTTTGCCCTTATATAAATTATTTTTTATCTAAATTGACAATAAGACATAACAAAATATTTTTTAAATCTCAGGACAAAGAAAAAGACCGTAGAAGTATGAAGGAGCGAATGTTAATGGCATTGCAGTTTACAAATGCAAATTTACAATTAAGCTCTCTACACAAGCTACAGTTCATCATCAAACACACAACATGAAAACTCTAAAAGAGCTACAAATTTCTTTCTGGCCCGGTTGGCTTTCAGAAGAAGATATTAATTATTTTCCAACCAAATACCAAATCGAAATTGACTCTAAAAACTGGTAATCGACACAGCCCGTCGTCTGCACAGATTCTTGATTGAGATTTTCAATACTAGATAAAATGTTACAACTGCGTTGTTCACAGATAAATAAATTGTCATCAGTTTTCCCATTTATCCCAACCTCGGAGTTAACCGTACTTGCAAAGGATTCTTCATCACCATCGTAAACTCTTGCTTCTCTGATAAGTCAATTTCATCTCCATCCACAGCTTTCCATTCAAAACACCAAACCAAATTAGCCACAAAATACTCCAAATGAAGCAGAGCCAAATTAAGTCCAGGACAAATCCTCCTCCCAACCCCAAATGGCATCATCTTTATTTCCCTACTCCCTGTTATATCAAACATTTCTCCTCCAATTTCATCGCCATTTATGAATCTTTCAGGCTTGAAAGCCAATGGATCTTTCCAAACTCTGGAGTCCCAACCCATCTCAGCTACCATGAAATTTATTGTACTATTGTTGGGAATCAAAAATCCATCTAAAACCACATCTTCTGTCACAGCATGAGGCAGCACAAAGTGTGCTGGTGGGTGACGCCTTAAACCTTCCAAAATCACTGCTTTTAAATATGGCAGGTTCTGCAAATCATCTTCTTTCACCTCTTCTTCTCCGTTTTTCATGATTCCTTTAATCTCCAGAAATAATTTTTCTTGAACATCTGGGTATTTCACCGAATTCGCCATGATCCATTGCAGTGCTGTTGATGTAGTATCAGTCCCTGCATTAAGAAACTCAGAGCACAAACTCACAATTTCTCCTTCATCAAGGTTTCTCTTCTCCTCCGGAAGCTGCAGATCCAACAAAGTATCAACATATGATAAGACATACGCGTTTTTCTCCTCTGCTTTGCTTAACCTCTCTTGCTTCAGCTTCTTTCTAGCTCTGATCAGAGGAATGAGTACATCTTCTTGGAATTGTCGCAGCTGATAGAATTCCTTCCATCTCTTCGGAAACATAATCTTCGTAAGAACCGGACAGAAATCCAATATATCGAATCTGTCATAATTCAACAGCAAGCGACGATGAGCATCCTCGATTTCCTTGATCTGCTTCTCATCAAGCTTGTCCCCGAAACACATAAGCACTAACAAGCAAAACATAGCATACTGGAAATGCTCCAAAACGAAAACAGGCTCACCAAATTTGCTATTCTTAAGGGAATCAAGGAGAATTCTCAGGACCCATTTACGTGCGTCTGAATAGGATTTCACACGCGAAGGATGAAGGATTTTTTCCGTGAGGTTACGCCTTAGAACACGCCAAGTAGGGCCATAAGAGGCAGTATTGATAGTATGCTGGTTACTACTGTCAATTTTCTCTGTGGTGAGAGCTTGTGGACGGTCAGCAAAAACAGCACCGTTTTGGATCAAAGCCTTGTGAGTCAAGGAACGGTCAGATACAAAGATGGCAGGGCGAGAGCCGATCCGAAGAGTGATGATGGGGCCAAATTTTGCTGTCAGTTTTCTTAGGACTTGTTCGAGTTCTGAGAAAGATTTGCAGAGCCATAGGAAGTTGCCAACAATGGGAAAAGTTAGCGGCCCTGGAGGGAGGCAGCCGCGAGTTTGCTTTTGGTTGGAAAATAGAAGCCTGTATATCAGATTGAGGATTACAGAGATGAAGATTGAAGTAAGGATGATGAACCAGGTTTCCATGTTTGAATCAATGGTGGAAAATGGCAAAAGGTTTAGGATAATGGAGCGGATAATTGATCATTTGTATTACGTAAGGTTTGCCATTTTCTTTTTGCAAAGAGCCAAAAGTGAGAGTCAATATACAAATGCATACTTTGGCACCAATATTTTGGTTGTATATAGACTCTAAAGATACTGTCCACTTCAGTTATTGATTTTTTTAAAATTCTTATACGCGAAGTGTGATCAATGTATGTAAATCAAGAAAATCCTGCTCAAGATAATCCTGCACAGATATTCATAAACTTTAAAATATAAAATATTTTGGCAGCTGAACAAGGATATATTTGTAATTATCATATTTTTATTTAATTCTACAAACTAATAAATATGAAACATCCATAATTCTAAAAATTTTCGACAGAATTTCTGCTATAATATAATATACATCAAATATATAATCCTGTAAACTTTAAAATTTTACTCTGAACACCTTCAATAAAATTAAACACCAATTACTTCATTTCATTACTTGACAAAATATAATTGGTTTTATAATTTCTAAAATTCAAGTACAAACATAAAATTTACATCAAAACCATGCATTGTAAAATCTTGCTCCTATAATTACATCTAGTTTCAAAAGTAACAAAATTTTTGTCCTGAAATATCATTTGTCTTTTACTTACAAATTCCAACATTGCCTAAATTTAAAAAGTAGGGATGAACTAATACCTATTAAATATTTTCATATAAAGGCAGTTTTAAAATTTACAATAAATAAGTTTGAATATAACAACACTTCTTAATTTCTAATAAAGAGTGCTGTAGAATATCAAATCAAAATTTTAATTTCAGTATTCATATAAACGACATAAAACATATTAATTCCATTATTTAAAAAAATAATTTTCATAATTTTTGTGCTTGCGTATTTTACGAGCTTTATTTCGAAGGACTACCATCCCAAAAATTGGCCATACATATTTTAGGGGCATCATTCTCAGGAATCGTTATTCCATCAAAATCAAACTTTAGAGATATTATTCGCAAAGACCATCGTCCCAATAGAAACGACTTTTAGAGGTATTATTCTTAGGAACCATCGCCCCAAACACCAGTGCCACATCACAACAATAACTATAGCCATCAGATTATCATTAATCAAATTATTTCACAACATTTTCATACAAATTATATATTTATAAAAATATAAGTTAATACAATTTTCTCATTGTATTTGTCAACTTAATATTGTATGATTTGTTCAGTGTATGCACGATACCCGCAAGTACACGGGATCGTAACAATTAGTAAAATGATAAGAGAATGTCAATCTCACAAGAAATGTAATAAATTAAGTAGCGAAAATAATTAATTTGGAATTTATTTGAAGAATCGATTATCAATTTGAATGAAAAATTAAAATAGATAAAAATTAACTACTTAACAAATTAATTAAAAGATTCAATCAATAGAAAAATCTAGGGTCAATGATTTTATTTTAATTAGTCGCATCCACTTCTTTTAATGATGTTATTCTAATTTGATACTAGCATTACTAGTTAATTATCCTTTCCTATTCGACAGTCTCTCTCAAGATCAATCGAAACTATTTCGCATCTAATAATTTACTATATCTTTATGTAAAATTAATTAAATGGAAGTGCATTACGATTCATAATAATTTTCAATTAAACTATGTAAATCATATTAATATATCTCTGTTTAATATGTAATTTACGATATTTATCACACACTCTAAATACGATACTTACTTCTTAGTTTATATCAATCCACATTTCATTCAAATATAGGCAAAATATTTAAAAGCATTAATCATCATGATAAATACTCAATATAAGATATCAAATAAAAAATAACACAATATCAGAAAATAGATGCTTCCAATAAATTAAATCATTGCCCTAGAGAATAAGTTTAGCCACACATGATAAAATATTCAAATCTCATAAATATTAATTCAATAAATGATAACATAATCAATAAACACTAATTTGTTCAATTCAAGGCAAAATAAGATGAGGGAAGAGATAAAACTATGATTTGGAAAGCCTTTTCCTTCAAGAGATCAAGCTTCCTTCCTCCTCTTTTTCTAAATGTAACTTTCTCTCTCTAGATTTCTCCCTCTCTCCTTCTCTCTCTTCTTTTCTTTTCTTCTAAACCAAAAAATCTTTCCCCAAAAGTGGCTCCCCTCTTGCATACCCAAAATAAATATAAACCCTAAATCTTTCCCACATCTAGCCGTTCATTTCTAATCCTAGGGACCTAGAATAAGTTTGACAACCATCCAAAATGATTGCAGCAATGCCAGGGTGCCACTTATGCTTGATTATCATTCAATAAAAAATCATTTTACTGAAGGATTCCTTGCACAAGCGCAAAGTTCCACTTATGCTTGATTGTCATTTAAATCAGTGTAGAGAATGCTCACAATTGAGGTCAAATTGATCACCTAGGGAACTTTATACACTTAGTCTTTAAGTCCCTATCTATTAATGGATTAGGACATTACATTAAGGATTCTTAGGACTTGCATGGCTTGTAATGATGGCCAAGGATAAGGTGGGCGAAAATATTTTTTAAGTAAAGTTCCAACACCCTAATTACCTAAATCCTCCCAAAACTTATTCTTCTATCCCATGCTTTTTTCTCTATTCACCTCTTCATTTTGCACACCCTCACACTTATTTATTTACATCATCCCTTTTTCTTTTTTCTATCACTTATTCTCATCTTTTGACGCGAGTTATCCACGCTTACCTAGGTGTGAGACTCGATTACTTGATAAGAATTTTTTTTTTTTAGCCTTACCCTTACCCTTTGACGCGAGTTCTTTACATTGACTTACGTGTAAAAGCCGGTTACTCAATAAGGATTTGGCTTTTCTTTTTTTTTTCGTACTCCACCCAACTTCCCTTAATTAAATAGCCTTAAAAAGGATAAAAGCACTTAGGGTGCTAAAACTAAGAACTATGAATTGTGGTTTATTTTTATTGTAATGAGGGTAAAACAAAGAAATTAAACTTAAACTGGTGAACTAAAGATGGAATGTTTCTAAGTTGGCTTGAAGGGCTCAAACTCTCTGAAGATGGCCTAATTCATTTCCCTAATGACATATTCTTTTAGAAATTTGACTCAAGCGACCATCAACTAAGTATTAGAGTTCACTAAGGTTCAATATCATTACTAAATCACATAAATTTGTTTTAAGTACTTGTGCACTTGTGGCCAAATTTCCAAACAACAAGCTTTCTCTAAATTTCCAAACAACAAGCTTTCTCTAAATTTCCAAATAACAAGCACTTGTGCCCTTGTGCTCAAAGATTTTAGAAGACTCCTTTAATAAAATAAATTTGTTGACAAATCAACACAGGGACTTAGGATAGCATATATCATTTTTCATAGTTTAAGTAGCCACAATCACAAAAATATCATTAGCTTTCCATTCAACCACAACAAAAGCAAGTTCATCAAAACAAAACAACTCTCAAGAAAAGGGTTATAATTATCATAACTTAGAAAGGAAAAGACCAAAAATAAACAAACTTAAAATTAACAACCAAATAAAGAGATTTTATGTGTGACTGGTGGCAGCTCATTGTATTAAATAAAGTATTTAAAGTTTTTATTCCCCCATACTTACTCAAAACATTGTCCTCAATGTTTAATTAAAGATAATCAACCTTCCTTTCACTCCTAAAATACTCTCCAAGTGGTTTCCAATGATCAAATTTAAGATTATTGTGTTGAAGTTTACTTAAACATTTTGTCGAATACCTAGTGTGTACTTTTATTAACCCACCCAATTTATATTCTAATCCTTCAATTTTGGCCCAAAATTACAATGCAAAAACTTAAATACTTCCAAAATTCTAATGTTTCCACAATACCCACAACCAATTCTACAAAAAATTAACAACCCAACACTTCAGTTTCATCCATTAACATCACAACCCCCAACATTTCATCACAAGAACAAACTTTAAAGAACAAGTTTCACACTAATGAGAACTTACTTGAGATTGATGTGAAAATCTAACGTTGAGATTGAATTTCTCATTCTCACTACAGTTTTTCAAATTCATGCTATGTTGGAGAATTTAAGGTAATTGAGTGTTTGATTTGGTTTGAACGAGGATAGGTTGTATGGGTTTATAATTTTGAAATTTGGTGTCTAAGATAGTGAATGAGTGTGTAAGATTTGAATTTGGGTGATAAGTGAAAAAAAGGGAATGTTTTGTGTTTGTGTTGCAGGAGATGTAGAAGTTAGAAACAAAACCGAAGGGGGGGGAGGGGTGGTGGGGGCGAAATTTGGGTGATGAGTGAAAACAAAAAGAATTGCAAAAGGGGGTGGCACGGGTGTGCCAAGCTTTCTGCTCATGCACACCCAAGCGCAACGCAAGCGCGCGCTGCCTTTGCGCAGCCATGCCGTGCGCTCAGTGCTTTGCACGTAGGTGCGTGCTCTTCTAACGCGCGAATTTTTTTTTTCATTTCATTTTTTTCCTTTTTCATTTATTTCTTTTTCTTTCTTTTTTTCTCTTTTTTTTCTCTTTTTTTTATCCTCACTTCTTTAATTTAGATTTAAGCTTTCAACAAATTCTCCACCTACGAAAAAAAAAAAGAAAAACACACAAAAATTCAATTAAACATTGAACAAACGAAACACAATAAAAAAAAATTCAAACGAAATACATAAAATAAAGCTTGGGTTACCTCCAAAAAAGCGCTAAGTTTAACGTCTTCAGTCAGACGAAGCGCAACTATAGCATAAACCTCTCAAACACTAGCCAAAGTAATCACGATTTTGTATTGTTCAAATTCATTTTCCACGTAGTGCTTCAACCGTTGTTCATTCACCTTGAATGTTCCTTATAGTTTCATGACAAATTCCAACCGCACCATATGAAAACACATGTACCATTGTAAAAGAACCAGACTGTTAAGAACGTAATTTTCCAGGGAGGAGTCCAAGATGAGAATTGTACAATAACACCTTTTGACCAAACTCAAATTCTCGCTTCAAAATGTGTTTGTCATGCCACTTCTTCACACGTTTCTTGTAAATCTAAGTGTTTTCATATGCTTTATTTCAAAATTCTTCCATTTCATTGAGTTGTAACAACGTCTTCTCTCCAACAGTCTTCATATCTAAATTCAACATTTTCATGTCCCAATATGCCTTATACTCAAGCTCAACTGGAAGATGGCAAGCTCTTCCAAAAACCAGCTTATACGAAGACATTCCAATGGGTGTTTTGAATGCCGTTCAATAAACCTACAGTGCATCATCCAATTTTTTTGACCAATCCTTTCTTGAAGTGCTAATGGTCTTCTCCAAAATTCTCTTCAACTCTCTATTCGAAATTTCCACTTGACCGCTTGTTTGAGGATGGTAAGCGGTAGCTACCTGTGAGTTACACTATACTTCTTCAACAAAAGTTCGAACTGATGGTTGCAAAAATGCTTCCCACCATCACTAATAATTGCTCGAGGGGTGCCAAACTGAGTGAAAATATGCTTACATAGAAAACTTGAGACTACCATTGCATTATCGGTACAGAAAACTATCGCTTCTACCTACTTTGAGACATTATCCACAGCCACCAAAATATATTAATTTGAGAAGGATGACGGAAAAAGTCCTACGAAGTCTATACCCTACACATCAAACAATTCCACTTCAAGAATGTTGTTAAGTGGCATTTCATCCTTTTGTGAAATATTTCTAAACCTTTGACATTGGTCAAAAGCAATGACAAATGTATGAGAATCTTTTAACAAAGTAGGCCAATAGAAATCTGATTGAAGCACCTTAGCTGTTGTCTTGATTCCATTGAAATATGCCCCATATTCTAATGAATGACAATGCTTCAGGATATTCAGCATCTCTTCTTCTGGAATACATTGTCTAATTATTTGGTTTAAGCATTGCTTTTATAGAAACGGATTATCCCAATAATAATGCTTAACCTCTAAAAAGAACTTCTTCTTTTGCTAATCTTCAGGAGAATACTACAAGCCAAATAATTCACAATGTCTGCATACTAAGGTGTGTCACTTGTCTTGAGAGAAAAAAGTTGCTCATCTAGAAATTCTTCATTAATGGTGCTTGTGGAATTGTCTTCAATTTCTTCATGTTCTAACCTAGACAAAAGGTCTGCTATAAGATCTTCGGACTCTTTTTTGTCTCTAATCTTCTAATCAAATTCTTGAAGCAAAAGTACTTATCGAATGAGTCTAGGCTTGGCATCTCCATTGCAAGTAAGTAGTTAATAGCTGAATGATCCGTGTAGACTATTACCGTCGAGCCAATTAAGTAAGAGGGAAACTTATCAAATGCATACACGATAGCCAATAACTCCTTTTTTGTAGTGGCGTAATTCATATTAGCCTCAGTTAAGATCTTGCTTGCATAGTATATGACATGTAAGTTTTCCCTTTTCACTACTCCAACACAGCTTCAACGACATAGTCACTTGCATTACACATCAGCTCAAATGGTAATTCCTACTCCGGATCCATTATAATAGGTGTTGAGATCAACTTTTTCTTTAAAGTATTGAATGCCTGCAAACAATCAATAAAAAAGTTAAAAGACACATCTTTACTAAGAAGATTGCAAAAAGGTTTAGAGATTTTAGAAAAATCCTTAATAAAGCGCTGATAGAAACCAGCATGTTCCAAGAAACTTTTAATTCCTTTCACTGAAGTCAGTGGAGGCAATTTCTCAATAACCTCAATCTTCATCTTATCAACCTCAATATCCTTAGCCGAGATGTGATGACCCAAAACAATGCCCACTTGAATCATAAAGTGGCATTTTTCCCAATTCAAGATTAAATTAGTTTCTTCACAATGTTGCAACACCAAAGCCAAGTTATCTAAGCAATTGTCAAATGAGGAGCCAAAAACAGAAAAGTCATCCATGAAAACCTCTATTAACTTTTCCACTATATAACAAAAAATGGCCATCATACAACGTTGAAAAGTAGTTAGTGCATTACACAAGCTAAATGGCATTCTTCAAAAGGCAAAGGTGCCATAAGGACGTATAAATGTTGTCTTGTCTTGATCTTTGGGTGTAATTGGAACCTTGTTATATCCATAATATCTATTAAGAAAGTAATAATGGTAGTGACCGGCAAGTCTTTCCAACATTTGGTCAATGAACAGAAGTGAGAAATGGTCTTTACGAGTAGTTTCATTCAACTTTCGATAGTCAATTCACACTCTCCATTACTGTTCATGTTGGAATGAGATCATTGTTCTCATTGCGTACTACCATCATTCCCCCTTTGTAGACACAACTTAAACTGGGCTCACCTATGGGTTATTGGATACTGGATAAATCATCCCCGCATCTAGTAACTTCAAAACCTCAGCCCTTACTACTTCATTCATGTTAGGGTTCAATCGACATTGATATTATACTACCGACTCGAAGTTCTCCTCCATAAAGATTTTATGCATACAAATTGAATGGCTTATACCCTTAATATCAGCAATGGACCACCCAATTGATGCCTTATGGTGCCTCAACATACAAAGCAACTTCTTTTCCTCCAATTCACTTAGTGATGCTGAAATGATTACTAGAAACGAAGAATCTGGGCCTAAGTAAGCATACCGGAGATAAACTGGTAGTAGTTTAAGTTCAAGCTTGGAATGACTTGCATTATTTGACAAGTATAGATCCGAATTTCTCACTAGCTCTTGAAACTTAGTCTTCCCATGATGAAATGGTGGTGAAGCTTCCAAATATCGTGTATACTCAATAATTCTTTGATCGTCCGCATTTGTAGATTTAGCACGGAATATGCAAGCTTCTAAAGGTTCTCTTGGATGTTCTTCCTTGAAAGTTTCATGCACCATCCTGTCAATAATGTCTATCCTAAGACAAACTATCGATTTCAAAAGGGTACTTAAGAGCCTTAAACATATTAAACTTCACTTGTTCATCTTGAACTCTCATAACCAGTTTCCCCTACTAAACATCTATAAGAGTTCTGTCGGTAGCTAAAAATGGTCTCCCCAAAATAAGTGGTATTTCCCTATCTTCTTCCATATCCAACACAATGAAGTCAGCTGGAAATATGAATTTGTTGACCTTAACTAGCACATCTTCCACAATTCCTCTCAGATGGTTGATTGACCTATCTGCCAATTGAAGTGAAACAGTTGTAACCTTTGCTTCACTAAGCTTTAATTCCCTGAAAACAAAAAAAGGCATTAAATTAATACTTGCACCCAAGTCGCACAATGCTTTTTCAAAATAACACTCTCTAATGGTGCAAGAAATGGTAAAACTCCCTAAATTCTTCAATCTCGAAGGCAACTTGTTTTACAAAACTGTGTTGCATTCTTCCGTTAACATCATCATCTCATTCTCCTCCAATTTCCTCTTGTTTGATAATATCTCCTTCATAAACTTTGCATAATTCGGCATTTGCTCAACTGCATCTACAAAAAGGATATTAATGTGCAACTTTTTGAAAACATTAAGAAATTTAAAAAATTGCTTATATAGCTTGTTCTTCCGAAGACGTTAAGGAAACAGGATCGGAGGCACATATAGTGGAGGTGACATAGCTTTCTTCTACGGAGCTGATGCTCTCTGTGATGGCCTTAAGGAGTTTGTCTCTTTGAAGGTGTTAATGGTGCTTTCTATTTGCTCTTCACCAGCCTCATCCTCTATTTTTGCTTGGTTTGATACTGAAGTTTCAGGTTGTTCCTTCATTTGTGCTTTTCATTTACCTTGCGGTTCTTTAAGTTGCTTACCACTTCTAAGTATAATGGCTTTCACTTACTCCTTTGGATTTATTTCGATATTAATTAGCAAGGATCCTTGCTGTCTTTCTGTCATCATACTCGTAATTTGCCCCAATTGCACTTCCAAATTCTGAATGAAAGCCTCTTAATTTTGTAAAATTGTTTCGATCTTTGTCATAAACTTGGAAGTGTTCAAGATGAGCTGTGCAAGAGTTTCTTCTAAGTTAACTTTCTTCTCTCCAGGTTGAAATCCAGGAGGTGGTCTTGCGACATTTTGATTTCTCCTCCAAGAGAAATTAGGATGATTCCGCCATCCATGATTATAGGTGTTGAAATACGGAATGTTCTGTGACTGACTGTAGTTCCCAACATATGAAACTTGTTCAGAGGATGACGATGCAAATGGATTATCAACTCGACAATTCGCGCTTGAGTGATTACCACTATATAGCTCATAAATCATCTGACAAGTTTAGATGGAATTTGCTGTCATAACTCTCAGTTGCTTGATTAGTATAGTCAGCGGAGTAGTAAGTATAGTAATGTTGTCTTCTTCATGAATTCCCAAGGTCTTTTTCAATGTTAAACATTCTGTGGACCATTGATAAGCATTAGCGGCCATCTCCTCTAACAAATCATAGGCCTCATCAATCATTTTTCCTATTAGACCACCGTCAGCTGTTACATCAACAAGTGTTTGAGTCGAACCACCTAACACATTATAGAAAGTCTATAGTTTTAGCCATTTAGGTAACCTATAGTGTGGGCATCTTCTTATCAATTCCTTGTACCTTTCCCAAGCTTCATATAGTAACTCCATCTCATGCTGGGTGAAAATGGTGATATCATTTCTCAATTTTGCTGTCTTTGCTGGCAGAAAGAATTTTGCCAAGAATTTTTGCGCCAAATCATCCTAAGTGGTGATAGTACCCAGCGGAAGTAAACTCAACCAACTCTTCGCCTTGTCCCTCAGTGTAAACGGAAATATATCTCAATTTAACTGCATCCTCTGGCATGCCATTATGTTTGAGAGTATCGTAAATTTTCAAAAAATTTGCAATATGAGAATTCGGGTCTTCATGAGCTAATCCACTAAACTGAACTGAGGTTTGAATCATCTGAATGACAGTTGGAATTGTAGACTCTCTCAATGCACGCTGGTCATTAGCCTCAACATTATCTGCAATATTTGGTTACATGGTATGAGCTTGTGATTGTCTTAACGCTTGTCTCTTATCCTTTCTGCTCCTTCGACAAGTAATTTCAATTTCATAATTGAATGGCAATAAAACTCCACTTCCAGCTTTTCTCATGCACTAAAGAAGACACTTGCAAGAAAAACAAAATAAATCTTCAAATTAAATTCCAAATTAGTCTAAATCAATATTAAAAGAACTTAACATTCCCAGGCAACGGCACCAAAAACTTGTTGTGTGATTTGTATAGTGTGTGTACGATACCCGCAAGTATACAGGTTCGTAACAAGTAGTAAACTAATAAGAAGATGTCAATCCCATGAGGAATGCATCGAATTAAGTACCAAAAATAATTAATTTTGAATTTATTTGAAGAATCGATTATCAATTTGAATGGAAAATTAAAATAGATAAAATTAACTATTAAACAAATTAATTAAAAGATTCAATCAATGAAAAAATCTAGGGCTAATGATTTTATCTTAATTAATCTTATCCACTTCTTCTATTAATGTTATTCTGATTTGATACTGGCATTGCTAGTTAATTATCCTTTCCTATTCGACAGTCTCTCTCGAAATCAATGAAAACTACTTCGCACCTAATAATTCACTATATCTCTATATAAAATTAATTAAATGGAAGTGCATTACGATTAGTGATAATTTTTAATTAAACTACGTAAATCATATTAGTACATCTCTGTCTAACATATAATTTACAGTATTTATCGCATGATCTAGATACGATACTCACTTCTCAATCTATATCAATTCACATTTCATTCAAATACTGACTAAATATTTAAAAGCATTAATCATCATGATAAATACTCAATACAAGATATCAAATAAAAAACAACACAATATCAAAAAATGAATGCTTCTAATAAGTTAAATCAATACCCTAAAGAATAAGTTTAGCCACACACGATAAAATATTCAAATCTCATAAACATGAATTCAACAAATGATAACATAGTCAATAAATACTAATTTGCTCAATTCAAGGCAAAATAAGATAAGGGAAGAGATAAAACTATGATTTGGAGAACCTTTTCCTTCAAGAGATCAAACTTCCTTCTTCCTCTTCTTCCAAATGTAGCTTTCTCTCTCTAGATTTCTCCCTCTCTCTTTCTTTCTCTTCTTTTCTTTTCTTCCAAGCCAATAAATCTTCCCCCAAAAGTGGCTCCTCTCTTCTATACCCAAAATACATATAAAACCTAAATTTTTCCTACATCTAGCCGTTCATTTCTGATCTTAGGGCTTAAAATAAGTTTGAAAACCGTACAAAACGATTGCAGAGGGTGCTGAGGTGCCACAATCAGCGCAGGGGCACGAGTGAGATTGAAGAAGTGGCGCTAGTGCACCACTCCTTGGCACAGTCGTGCCATGCAAAGCTGACCTGCAAGGTTTTCAAATCTTGCAGATAGGTCCCCTCAGTTTTGCACTTAGGTACCCTGGTGTCTTGCATTTCGGTCCATACTTCTCTTACGTTTTGGTCCCTGAATGTCTTCCTTTTCGAGCCAAATTCAATTATTTCAAGTTAAATTTGCTTTGAATGGTCAATTCTCTCATGATCTGCATAATGAAACTCAAAACACATCAAATACCTATAAGGCTTGAGGATTAAACAAACAAAATAAGTTTAAGAGTAAATAATAAGCACATGTTTTACGCACTTATCACTTAACATTCTTATGAAAATTACCATTTAAATTCAATTCAAAACATAATTAATTTGATTAACACGTGATAATTTTGAAATTACATATACATTTATCAAAACATTAATTGTAATAAAACACCCTACCTTTCAGTTTTAAAATCAAAATCTATCAAATGCATATACCTACCTACTAGACGCGTAACAATTCTATTTCTGTTAGTTTCTCCTCCTCCTACCAATCACCTCCTAATATCAATTTAACAAATAATAATAAATAATGATCCAATAATAATAAATAATAATTCAAACTTAATTATCTAAAAATATGTATATATATTTAAATGTGTATCCTGATACTAAACTTTAACTTTCTACTGAGAAATTATTTAAAAATAACTTGCTAATAGAATTCTTATCTGAGAATAATAACAACACCAGGAATCCTACTAAGTCAGTTCTCATTTTTCCTTTCTTTCCTTTCTTTCCTTGTTTTCTTTTCTTCTTCTGTTTTTATTCTTCTTCTTTCGGTTACTAATTTTGCTAAGTTGATTGAACACCAAAACAAAAGGTAAGGATGGCATTTGTACATAATTCCCACCGTCTTCACTATTTGTTTTTCTTCCACCAACTACCTTTTCTTCATTGGACCAACACACATATACTTTTACTTTTTTTTTTTCTCTTAGCCTACCTAGGCAAAGTGAAAGGAAGCATTATGGATTTTAAATTTCAGACCTTCTTTTTTTTTTTTTTTACTTTCGACCCACATTAAAATTTTATTACTCAAAATCCTTATCTTTTGAAAATATAGACATATCTATCACTAATTAAATAATCCATCCCAAATAAATGTACTCTTTTTCTAACTTCTACATATATATATATACACACACACATACACATATACAAATGCCTAACATATATACGTTTTCATCAACATTAAATTCGAGTATTACAAAATAAAATATGTAAATTTCTTGTTCGTTATCAATTATCACTCCTTCAACTTTACAATTAGTGATTCAATTTCACAATTGTTGTAGATTGAAAATGGTAATAAATCAATATAGAAGAATAAACATATTCTTTAAAAAAAAGGGGGATATTTTCAGTTAACTACTCCATTTTAGGCTATATCTCGTTGTGATATAATATATATTCTGATGTTATATTGCACTCCAAAGCGATAAGAAATATATTAATGAGGTACACAATTTTGACATCCGTTCAAAAAGAATTAACGATAAAAGGATAAAATTGTCTTTTTCATAAAATAAAAAATAAATACTCTTTTAATTTTTTAAAAAAGTTTAGGGATACAAATAAAAAAATTTAGGTATGTAAACGAAAAAGTTTAGAGATGCAAATAAAAAAATTCAGAAATGCAAATAATATTATCCTAATTTAACCTAAAAGTAAGTCAAAAGATATTTGCTAATCTTCCTCTTCCTTCGCCACTGCCTCCTCTAATTTCTCCTCCTCCATATTTTTCACACATGCAGCTTCTCTAGCACATTGTATGTTCCACCACAACTAGGCCAATCTCCACGACGAGGATGTCTAACACCAATCCTTGCCGTTGGTTCAATTCTTTATCGACAACTGCTCGATTTCAATCTTGTGGCAAATCAATGAAAACAATAATATGACATCATTCTCGATCTTTTCCAACATGCTAATTGAGTTTTTTTTTTTTTAATTTGTGGATGTTTGTTAGAATTTGAATAATTTCTTTGGTTGAGGAAGAAATTTCCCACTATGAAGAATGGCTACTAATGTTGGGATTGCTTAATTTGATTTTGATGTGCTTGATTCCATCTATTGTGCAGACTTATTTTGGAATTTTTGGGATGAATTTGTGTAGATTCTGTTTGAATTCAAATTTTGGAAAGAATGAGTTTCTTGTGAGAGAAATGTGAGAGAAACACGAGTTTTTTTTTTTTTTTTTTTGACGGTCATTTTTAACAACATAAGGTTATTTTATAAAATTAAGAGTATAACAATCATTTATTCTCTTACCGTTAATTTTTTTTAACAGACTTTAGAAATATATAGTTCGATGATATATGTTATGTCTTTTTAGAGTGCAGTATAATATCAAAATATATGTTATATTACAATGATGGATTCACTGAGTTTGATGGAAGGAGACAAGAAGTCCTTGCTATTGCCTTTTGACATTTGATAAGAGTTCTTTGTATTATTTGAAGATGACATAATATTATATGCATTATCTTGGTCAAGTTATGTTTTCTTCGGATTCTGCCGGCACAAAAGAAAAAATGAGGGATGGTTTTCAATTCTCAAACGGTCTGCTTTGTGTTCAATTGATCAGAAGATGTCCCTCCACGTCCCAATGAATTTCCCCCGCAGCTGTAACGTATAGAGGCTGTATTTGTAATATGACTCGGAAAAACATCTTTATTCACACTAGACATGAGGATCAGATTGACAATGAATGAGTTTGTTTGTCAATGTACAATTTTTAAAAGATTTTTCAGCAAACCTGCTTGAAATTTTCTGTAGTGCTCACTAGGCTCAGAAACTTCTCGGTTTTCAGAAATAAAAAATGCCTATACTGGCACATAACACAATTCATCCAATAATGCTTATAAATTTAGTTGGTGGCCTTCCCTGGATGCTTGCATAACTGGACTTGGAATAGCATGGGAAGCAGTTTGCAGAAAAATCAAACATCCCATAGCGATAACTGCATAAAGCATCATCATTTTTTCAGTCCCTCTGCTGTTTCTAACCTCTCGTAACGTAAACTGATTCATGTACCACAAGCATAATGAAAGCTGAAGCTGATTTGATGCTTATATGTCCAATTGATTATTCAATAATGTTAAGCAATAACCATTTCCCATCAATTTCTGTCTCTGAAGACAGTTTTAAATTCCTTTAAAGTTCCAATGTCAAATTTTTATTCCTTTGTTGTCTCGGCATCCTATGGAAGCTGAAAATTGTAAAACAAAAAAGAACAGAATCAGAAGCACAACAAATGTGCAAATCACAACTCACTAGCCAACAATAAGATACTAACCATAAAGATCTTCCAAAGGGAAAATACAAAAGCATCAAGTATGGCAAAAATTCGTCACATCTTTTGTTTTGTTCTAAAGGTCATTATGCCTCTCTCCTATAATAAAGAAACAAGAGAACAGTGCCTTCTGCATTTTAATCAATCGCCCTTTTGCTATGTGTTTTAAGAACATTTAGAATGTTCTGTGTATTTGATTTTTTCCCAGGAACCAAACAGCAGATCGTCAGAATCAATGTAACTAAAGTACACTGGCTGCCTGCAAACAAAAAAGAAGCCAAAATTTTCTCCTGTTTCTCGTCTTCTTCTAAGCATAACAAGACTGGATATTACTATGCTTAAAATCAATCCTGCTAGCTATGATATTTAGATGCCTTATAAAAATTTAAAACGTCCTCTAATCATCTTAATTGAAAAGGAAGTAATGAATAGTTAAAATCAAAGTAATCAGGGTACATTTGTAGCCTCCAACAAAATAAAGTTTGGAAAACAAGTAAACCCATAAAGTCAAACAATATAATTCTTTTTCCTCTATATAAACCACTATCACCATACCAGAACCAAACTATATTACCTTCATGCTTTAACAAGCCTATCAACAGTCCACTGCAAAGACAATATGGAAACTTGGTACATCATGCTCATTTCAATCTCTCTCTGTATCCTTCTCAAACCCATCTTAAACCTTGTCTCCTCTGCCATAAATCCCTCCAGGTGCCTCTACTTTGACCATCATTGGCAAATTCCTCCGCCACAACAACTCCATCGTTGAACTCAAGCGCATCCTTCAATCCCTTCATGCCAAATTAGGTCCCATTGTTGCCCTCAAATTCAGCTCCTATCGTTCTATCTTCATCGCAGACCATTCCCTTGCTCATCGAGACTTGGTAGAAAAGGGCACCATTTTTGCTGACAGGCCCCCTGCAGATGATGGTAAAAACCAGAGTTTTATCCGCACCACCTTCTATGGTCCTACATCGCGCATCTTGAGGCGTAACCTCACCACAGAAATTCTTCATCCTTCTCATGTAAAATCCTACTGCCGTGCACGCAAATGGGTATTGCAAAATCTACTGGAGCACCTCAAATCCCAATCCAAGTTAGATGATCCAGTCTATGTGATGGACCATTTTCTACACTCCATGTTCAGCTTATTAGCCCTTATGTGTTTTGGAGACAAGCTCAAAGAGAACCAAATCAACAAAATTAAGAATGTTCAGCGTCAAATACTAATACGTTTTGGTAGAGTTAATACACTAAATAGTTGGCCAACATTGTCGAAGATCGTTTTTCATAAACGATGGGAGGACATCTTACAAGCACGACGACAACTGAAAGAAATACTGATTCCTCTTATAAGACAGCAAAAGGAGTTGAAGGAAGGGAAGCTAAGAGAAGTTCAAGAGCAACAGAACAACGATGAATATGTTTTACATATGTTGATCATTGTCAGATCTCCAGCAGCCACAGGAGGAGAGGAATCTTGATGAAGATGAAATTATTGATTTGTGATCTGAATTCCTCAATGCAGGAACTGATAGTACATCCACAGAATTGCAGTGGATTATGGCAAATTTGGTGAAGTACCCACATATTCAAGAAAAGTTATTCACGGAAATTAACAGGGTTGTGGGAGATCTAGAGGATGTAGTGAAAGAAGATGATCTGCAGAAGATCCCATATCTCAAAGCAGTGATCTTGGAAGGTTTAAGACGACACCCTCCAGGGTTCTTCGTTTTGCCACATGCAGTATCTGAAGATGTTTTGGATGGATATGTTGTGCCAAAGAATGGGACTGTAAATTTCATGATAGGTCAGATGGAAAGGGATCCAAAGGTATGGGAAAATCCAATGAAATATAGTCCTCATAGATTTCTGACTGCTGAAAATAATGGTGGGAAAGTGTTTGATATAACAGGAGGTAGAGAGATTAAAATGACGCCATTTAGAGCTGGAAGGAGGATTTGTCCTGGGCCTAGTTTGGCTATGCTTCACTTGGAGTACTTCGTAGCAAATGTGGTTTGGTTTTTTGAGTGGAAACCTGTGGATGGAAATGATTTCAGTTTATTAGAGACGCATGAGTTTACAGTTGTGATGAAGAATCCACTGAAGGCTTATGTACACCCCAGATTAAGATAAGGGTGACAGTTTGTCTACTTGAAAAAGTACACACATTAAAGGTATTTTATGGCATCAAAAGGTGCAAAAAGAAATATCAAGACATGTCCTAATGCATTGAATTGTGTTTCAATACAGTCGATAGCATTCAAATTTTCATCTTTTTGCAACTCACAGTATCACAGGATACCTTAACATTTGTCTTACGGATGCACATTAATATGATCCTTAAAAAAAAAGGAAAGATGTAAATTTAGCAGACTGTATATCCATAGCAATAAATGTGTGTTCTCTCATCAGTTTTATGAGCCTTGTGCTCTTAAGAATATTTCAGCTTATTTCGAATGTATATCTACAGTTGTCACCTATGTCTTTTTTTGTTTGATTCCTACTGTTGTCGCATATGTAACTAAGGCTTTGGCACCATGAACTGGAAGGATTCCACTGAAACCAGGTTTGACAAATTGGAAACCTGAAATAGTTAATTGGGAGCCAGTTGACTCTATCTCATCCTATGAACCTCAACCAGAGTGGCCAATCTAATTCCAGGCCAGCACCCTTGTAACTTCTATAACTTTCAGTCAAAAATAAACTTAATTGTATAACACTGAGTTACTGAAGCCTAATAATAAAGTATTGAGATGCTCGTCTTCAAGAAGCTTACAGCACCAAAACTTATCCATTTTTCTCTTGTACATCTATTATGTTTCTCACCATGAAAATTCAGTGAAGAAATAATCTTTTTCCCATAACTAATTATCACACCACAAGAAGGCCTGTTAAGATTCAATATTTCTATACTTCACTACGGCTATGACATTTCACACTTATTTCTTTGATGATCCATTTATAACAGCATTGAACCCACATAGCAGGAATTAAACACCAATAATGATTAATCAGACTGGCATTATTATTGTTCAGCGAAACCTGATGACTATGTATTTTATGGTAGTTGACCAAAATTATGCATTTTATGGTAGAAACATGAATGCAGACCTCTAATAGATCTTGATCTGTAAGCAAAAATTAGCTAAACCAACCTGGGTCATGGCTTATAATCTGATCTGGAGATTAAGTTGATCCAGCAACAGAAAATTTTTTTTTCAGAAAGGTGAAGCAAACATGTAAGATCCAACTGAATGTGTCAACCGATTGATTGAAAACTTTTTACTCATAAGCAAAAGGATGCTTACCAACTAATGAGATAACTAGTCCACCCCCTTGCGCCACCAGACATTGATAACACTCCTCACAGAAACAGAAAAACAGCACTGCCATGTACCAATGATTTTTTAAACAATGTCTGAGTAATTGTTCGATAAAATTGGGAATTAAAGCAGAAAATTTAAGGATTGAATTACTAGTCATGAAATTGTAATGCTAATTCTAGAAATGAAAAATAAAACTTAAATTGTTTGATTATTCAACAGCTAAAATCTAAGACATGACAATGTAAATATGAAAATTATTATTAGGTAACTTTATATTTAAAATGAAAATAAAGTGATGTGTATGGAATATGGTGGTGGCAATGATAGTAATCATAATGCTGACAAAGAGTAACAGAACATAGTTTAAGCATCACCTACTGGTGAAAGAATCGTATATAAGAGAAAGCATTAAGATCATGATTACTAATTAAGAAAATTTTTTAATAGTTAAGTATCATCAAACTCATTTAAGTATTGAAAATAAATGCACCATCAACAGCATTTAAAATGATTAACAGCCGGTATTAGTTTAAGACATTGAATGTCATGACTGCATACCATATCACTTGTGAACAACAGAACATCCATGAAAAGAATCTCATCCACGTAACTGTTGTGCAAAATATCTCATTCCATCAACTTTAGAACTGCACCAGACAAGCAAATACCCAAGGTTAGACGTAGTCAATCTAGCAAGTTTTGTGTTTGAATGCAGAACATATGCATTTCCTGCTCAATAGTAGATATGATAGATTAAGACATGATCAAAATAATAATAAAAGAATAAAAAAGTATGCAAACAGGAGCTTACACAAACTAGTTTCTTTAGAATGCTGCCCTCAACTCCTGAAAAATATAAGTTTTCTTGTAACAAACAAGGCCGGTCAACCAAACCTCAAACATTTCTTAGCAGAGCAATTAGCCAAAGAGGTTCATTAGCAATTGAGAATTTAAGGACAAGGCTCTTTCCTCTAAGAATTAAACTGACCAATCCAACTTTCACCTTCCCTTTGGTTGTGGGTAATATGAGGATCCTGATCTTCATCAACTCTGTCCAGCTAGGCGTAAGAACTCTATCAGGATCATTTACAGTTGGTTTCTATCAAGAAACCTCCATCCACTCTTAATCAGCCTCCACCAAAGTCCCCCGAATGCCTCATCCCAAGCAATTACTGATCCTTGCTCAACCATATCATGACATCTCCTCAGTCTGAACAACAACCCTCTAACAATCTGCCTGCATCCCTTTTAATTCCTTCCTAAATGTGCAGTACCAGGTACCTTACAAATTTGCTATGTGCATTCAAATGCACCAAACATTGAGAGGAGAGCACCACAAATTAACAACTTCTGACCTGAGGAGGTAGGCTTGGTGAATTCACAGCCCTTCAGATTTATTATAATCTGAAAACAATTTACTGCAAAAAATTTTCTGACTTATAGAAATTAGGTTAAAAAACAACTGTTTTTCACTTTAATTGGAAAACCACAATTCTCGGGGGAGAACTAGACCACAATATAGGATAACTACTTTCACCAAGGTCGTACAAGAAAAGATTTATCAATCTGATCTTTTGTCTTCAATAGACTGAAACAACAGAAACTTGATAAAATTATACTCATACCTCCCTCGGTCAATCTCAATCCATGAGTATATGTATTATATATTTAGCTTCAGCCACTGCACCCCCCCATCAATGGATGTTGAATGAGATCTCTGTCTCTATAGCATGAGATATCCACAAAAATTCGTCCTGTTATCTGCAGCTAAGAATATGATTTGCCTATACTTTGAGCCATGGACAATGAAATGAACAAAATTGGACATCTAGACGTATTAATTCTGCAGTTTCCCATGAATTTCACGCAACAGTAAATTTGAAGTTTCAACAACACGTTTGCTTTCACAAACTATATAACTCAACAATTCATGCTTAGGTGCTGGTTTTAGAGACTTTAATTGTTCAAGAGGATCTGAAATTACAGATTTAGTGCACAACTCCCTTGCTGGCTGGACATGTTTCCACCAGAAATCAGAGAGTGCCATTTTCATAACATCCCAATATTCTAAATCTCGATACAACCTGAAGAGAGTGCTACCATTAGGAGTCCAAACATAAAAATCCATCCAATCCCTGTGTAAGATTTCCATTAAACCCTGAGCTTGTGGAACACAGTAAAGGGGTATCCGCTTCCAAGGGGAAGCTGTTGTCATATCTCCACCAAAAAAAGGGCACTTGATCTCCAGCACACCTCGGGAAGGCAAATCATAAACAAGCCTATCAATCAACCCATCTGGTGAAGCTGCTAGCCAATCAACTTCTGGGTTTGCATCCCCGTAGACCTGAAATTCGGGAAACAAAACTGTATTTCCTGTAATCAGCTTGTATCTTTCAAGAGCTTCCTCTTCTTTGATATTGCTCCAACATGTAGCTAGGTTACCAGAAAATGGCTCAATTGCCCCAATTTTCTCCAACCAGAGTTGAACTCTCCTGCGAGGCCAGAAACCAATTGCGCTAGCAAAAGTGCTTGCTGTGAGCTTACGCTTTCTCAGTTCTTGCCAATTTTTGAACCAGTGCTGAAGACTACTTGACTGAAGAACAGAGTGTGTTTCACCAGACACAAATTTCAGGGAACAGTTGCCACGGCTTGAATAACTTCTAGAAGGATTACTAAAAATTTGATTGTTTAAGGAGAGATATTCACAATGTGGTTCCAAAAAATTAGAGGTGCCGTACGCTCTTTGATTGCTAAAACTGGCAACAAGAACACCTGCACTATGGCTACTCCAGCACTTGCTAAATTGAAGTGGAACAACAAGGGAAAAGCAAGAAGCAAATTCTTCTCTGTCCAATGAAAACAAGGACCAAAGAAGTACTTTAGATTATAAATATTAATTGACCGAAGAGATATATAGTGCATGTAAGAACAGAAAGTCAAAAGTTTATACAGCTAACTTAACTATTACTGGAGCAAGAAATGTTTTGAAGAACAGGCTGCAAAGCATTATGCATCAACCGAAAAGAAAAATTTATTCATATAGACAATAATGCATGAGATACGGCATCTGTTAGAGAGAATGCATAAGAACCAAAAACTAAGACATAAAAAGGCAACAACAAACAAATATAACCAAGGGAGGAAAATCAAGCATTACTTAGCAAATCCAAAGATGCAATAAGAACCCATATAATAAATCTATTTGTCTCGCACTGATCGACTGCCTTCTACTTAATGGTTCTTTTTAATACCATATGAACATACACTAGTCAATATTCAGCAATTAGGTGATTCATATATATACATATGTGTGTGTGTGTGTGTGTGTGTGTGTGTGTGTGGGCAATCCTCTGAAACTTTTAATTCATAATGAAAGTAAATTTTTTATTATGTTTTATAAGCCACCAAAAAATGCATAAACATCAATTAACTTCGACGATTAAGTTTTATCTCTAACACAGTATTGAAAAAAAAATGGGGCAGAATACTCATAATAACAAATTATTCATATTTAAATGAAAGCACAAAATAAGAAAATAACATTTCAAAGTTAGTTTATGTGTACACAATGGGGAATAAGAAGAGTAATGACTAACCGTAAAAGCCTGTGAGAGATACGAAACATAGAGACTCCACAAAAGGAGAGCAGAGAATGAGCGGTAGAGCCAGTGTTATATTGGGTTTTAAATTTTAGATGATTTCAGTCCATAAAAGAGAAAATTTTGTGAAGCAGGAGGAGCATTGAAAATGGAACAAAATTGGTTTTATTCGTCTGGTTTTGAAAGAAAAGGGTTTTAGACACAGACCAGAAAGGGTTTTAGACACAGGGATAATATACTACCTGTTTGTTGATAAGTTTAGGTTTACCTTGACCGCGGACAGAATACGGCCCTGCACCGAAACAAAAATGTATCACTAAGTTTCCAACTATAACAAATAATAACTTCGGGGGCAAAAAGAGAGACAAGGTGGGTTCTTTTAATTTTTTTATTTAAATCAAAAAACAAATTTTTAATCCATTAATTTACAAAATTGATAGTTAAAACTTAATGTTAAAAAATAGTATATAATATTTACAAATTAATTTTTATTTTAATCGTTGATTTAAATGAATCAATATATAAAAATTTATGCTTAAAATTAATTTAAAGAAATATGTGATAATAATATAATTTTGTTAAAAATATTTATTTTAATATAAATAAATTAATAAATAAAAATGCATTTTGTGAGATGTATTCTCAAATAAAAATATATTGGTTCTTTAGATGTCTATTTATTATTGTAATTAATATAAAAGATGTTCATATATATATAATATTAATCGATTTTATTTTGAAATTCAAAAAAAAAAAAAAAAATACGCCGTTTCCAGGCATCGAACGCAGGTCATTCAATATAATTTTGAAATATGTGATAACCATATAATTTTAATAAATTTAAATATTTATTTTAATTTTAAATAAATTAATAAATGAAAATTTATTTTGTGAGATGTATTCTAAAATAAAAATATATTGTTTCTTTAGATGTCTATTTATTATTATAATTAATATAAAAGATGTTTATATATATATATACATTTATATCATATTAATCGATTTTAATTTTGCAGTTCAAAAAATAAAAAATACGCCGTTCACAGGGATCGATCGAACGCGGTCGTCCACGTGACAGGCAAAAATACTTACCACTACACTACGACTTATTAGTTAGATAAATTGAGAATATAAGATTGAGCATTTGAGATTTTTGAATTATACTGAATTGCGAGTTTCCCCAACAACTGCCACGGAAAACAATAAGACAGTTTCTGAAAACATAACAAAGAGCAAATGATTAGAAGAAAATAACTGTTTGTTTAACATTACAATCTTCACCGAGTCCTAACAAGACATGACAAGCTCAACATTTGATCAATCTCTAGTAATCCCAGTCCAGTAAAGTTCAAAAATTTTGTTTGATAAATTATCAGAAGAAATCTAAAATCTAAACTTTGGCTTGCAAAAGTTAATACAACCAAAATGAGAAGCAAACTTTTTATGAAGAGAAAGTTTCAGAGCCTAGACTAAAGGAGTACGAGACCAAGTTCTGACGGGTGTAATGCCTGTCTAAGCCGATAGTTGTAAAGATAATAGTGCAGTTTCCCATCCCCTGGCCCAAATTTCAGTTCCTTCAAGAAGGATTCATTTTTCATAACATCCAACGCATTGAAAACATCGTAGTCCTTCTGCTTCGCCATGATAAGAGCATCGTTCATCAATTGCAGCAATGGGGTCTTTGTAGAAACATTATAATAAGAGTAAGCTGCCTTCAAAGTTGAGTAGTTCTGGTTGCCAAGAATTGAAGAGGGGAGGGTATAAAAGCTGCAGAAATCAGTGATCTCATGTGTTTCAGGACTTTCAACCAGAAAACTATCCACGACATCCTCTTTTGGAAGAAGCCAATGCTCCACGTCAGTTTCATCAAAGTCAGGCGCAACAACAAACTGGCTCAAATACTTCCTAAGTAGCCGTGTAACTGCAGGGACGTCATGAGGCTCCATCTTCCTGAACCCTTGAGTGAGAGGTGACTCTGGCAACTTGTAAAGTTTAATTGTTCTACTCATTGTCATTCTCGCACCAAGTCTAGAAAACCCGACATCAATAAGCTTCTTTGGATTCAACGATCTATGCCAATATTGGCAAGTTGACATTGGTGTGGGAAGGACCACTCCAGCAGTATAAGCCGCTTGCCAGATATTCTCCAAGTGAACCCTCCGAGTCACCTCTTTGATCATGACTGGAGCAAGTCTTTTGGATCTCAGCTTCTTATGAACACACAAGAAATTTACCTCTGCCATTGTGACTACTTGATCACGAACCCGGATTCTTGCAGGAATACCAGTGATAAATGCGACTAATTTCTTTGAACTTTTGACACAGACACCAATGTGCCAACTCTTGAAATAACCCGGAGGGCGAAGAGCCCAGCTGAGAAACTCCTTTGAATAGTTAAATCTGAACATATTCTCATCATCCTCGACATAGTTGGTAGTCAGAAGATTATAAACCTCCAAGGACATCTCTTCAGATTCCATATCACATGTGACCCATTCATAAAGGTTGGGAAGATTATACGGTTCTTGCTTGACTTCAGATATGGGAGTTGGAGGTTCAATCGGGCCTTCAGGCAAACTGGAGTCTCCTATATCCTTGAATTGCCCAACAGGTTGTGTTTCCCAAAATTTATGTCTACTTCCAAGAGCAAGCGATTCTTGAACCTTTCGAGCAAGTAGATCAAGTGAAGCATCACTCTCAGAGGTTGCATTTCCATCCGACTTGATATTTTGAGTTTCTTCAGGTGTACCAGAAGACTCATTGCTATCAGCCATTATGAAAATACCTCAGAGGTCAGTCTGCAAGACCAAATGTACTTAAAATCTCACCAGAAAAGAAAAACAAAATGCAATCTCATCAGAGTCCCATACATTGTTATTGTTTCAAAAGGAACAGATAAAAGAATTTAAAGTTTGAATTCTATGACTTTACATTATAGCTAACAACTCCACTTCATAGAGCCATTTAAAACTACATTTGGCTCAGTTATGAAGAACTGTTGAATAAGAAAAAAAACTGAGAATTCAGCATCAGCCTTGTTTTTCTTATAAACCAAATAGGATACAAAATGGAACAATTTCAATCATTGGAACCAAATCTAACACAGAAATGTCAAACATGTGATCTACCAATTACAGGTACGCAAAATATTCACAGTTAGTTAATGCTGGAAACGAAAACCAAATGAGCCAGCAATCAAATTGATATTCAAGTACTACATAGGAACAACATTAAATCTAAAACGTATATCAAATTTAGCACCACAAGCATTAAAACACTTGCAAATCCATAACACTTATTTAGTTGGCCAATAATAACACAAAAAGAAGGTAGGACTTCAATTGTGAAGCCTAAACTACTTCACACCCGCAAAGCAAGTCTTCCTTCTCGTTTAGTCTTTCATAAAACCAGGCAACAATGAACAATATCTAATCACTTAATTGTTTTGCTTAATTTAATCAACCAACAAAAATAAGGAAAATGTAATGTAATTTGATGTACAGCAACATGAACACAAACAAAACCAAAATGAATTCCCCTCAAACAATCGCTGGAAAACCCAATTAACATAAGAAACACAAACCCGAGACAGCTGAAGACAAAATTGTGGACCCTTTCTAATTCTTTTCTCCTTCCTTCTCTTTCCCCATAGTTTCTCAGCATCCAAACATACAACAAACACGATGCGAAAACGCAAATAACCCCAATAACCCAGAAACAAAAAAAAAAGTAATTTTCCAAGATCTACACAGTCTAACAAACTGAGGAATCACTAAACTCCACTCAATCGCTTATTAAACTATATATACCTACTGGGTCTTGCAGAGTTTGGTTATTTTTTGTTTCAAAACATTAAAAAAAAAAACAACAAACATAAGATCCAAGCACCCTCTTTTCCCTTCCCTTTTCACTTTTGGTTTCACACCCATCAAGCAAAACTTCTTATCTCTTACCTCGAGGTTGTATTGCGGAGAAATCTAAAGCAAAGAACCGAGCTTTTCTGAGGGAGAGAGAAGAGTGAACTGGGTTGTTGAGAGAACTAAGAAAAGAATCAATGCAGGGAGTTCATGGGTAATATTGGAAACACAATTTATAGAAATAAGAATTAAATCATTAAATAATTAAATAATTAAATATACAGCAAGGTTCTGATGCATAGTTTTGGTGTGGAGAAGGAATACGAAAAAGCGCTTGAAAAAACTCTTTTTTAAGGCTTTGGCATGTTTGGAATATGTTTTAGATAGCGGTGATTTAAGAAAATTAAATTTAAAATTTGAATATTATTAAAAAAAAATTTTAATAATTGTATGTATATTTTTAATTATTTATTAAAAAGTAATAATTATATCATCAAATAGTAACAAATATGTAATAAAAATAATATAAATATGCTCGATACCCCTTTTTTGTTTGACTAAAATTTTGTTACCTCTTTATATGAAAAATATTTCAACACTCTCCGTTACTTCAATTAATAAAAAAATTAATTTTTTCTGCAAATATAATTTTATCCTTCTGATTGCATAAAAAGTGTGCAAAAGCTATTTAATTGTGTTAGTGGAGAATATTTTGAAATAAAAAAAAAGACAAATTACTTTAAAACTCTTAAATAAATAAGCAAAATTATTTTAATACCTTTAATTATTTTAAAATTTCTTGAAAGGAATTGATATTAATTAAAAATATTTGATATATTATATGTACATACATAATGCCCTTCAATTTAAAATATTAAAAAATTATATTAATAAAAAATAAAATAAAATATTGAAATTTAATTTTTTATTAATATTTTTTTATAATTTATAATAATAAATATAATATATTAATAATAAAATATAATTTACACATATCATTTTCTTTTATAAATAATAAATATATATGTTAATAATAGTAAAATATAATTTAATATATTATTTTATTTTATAAATAATAAATATAATATGTTAATAATAATAAAATATAATTTACACATATCATTTTCTTTTTTAAATAATAAATATAATATGTTACTAATAATAAAATATAATTTACATATACTATTTTCTTTTATAAATAATCAATATAATATGTTAATAATAATAAAATAATAATTTACTTATATTATTTTCTTTCATAAATAAATATAATTATATATGTCAATAACAGTAAAATATAATTTAATATATTATTTTCTTTTATAAATAATAAATATAATGAAAGGGGATGTGCATAAGAAATGTAAAAAAAATAATGTTAGTAAAATATTTTTTTAATTATTTTTTAAACTTTAAAAAAATCATTATCCTAAGAATATATTAATATTATTTTTAAAAAATCTTCACAAAATGCATTTAATGCTTACTGTAGTTTGTCTAAATTTGTTCATTAATACAAGCAATCTCGATAAATTATCATATTATTCTTAGTTAACTAATTTTTTCAATAACATAAGTAACATCTTGGGGGTGTTGAGGTATTTTTGAAATAATAAGGTAATAGGAATTTATTCAAATAAAAAAAGGGTATCAGGCATATTACCCAAAAATAACTATTAAACTTTAGATATTTTTAGTTGACTATTTTAATTTTGACGATATTTCATTACGATACAATAAGTATTAGTACAATATAATTCATAAATGTTACATTTATCCATTAATTCTGTTAATTAATAGAGGGATGAAAAAGGTTTTTTATTTAAATTATAATAAAAATCCCAATCAACTACTTAAAATTGGAAGTTATCTTGTTGTGATATAATGTAAAATAAAAAATTTACTTATCATGGTTTGAACTTTGGATATAAAGTTGTAAATAACATATTTCTTACCACTAAACCACTTGCACATCTTAAATTATAAACAAGATATTCATAATAAAAAAAATTATTTTTATTATTATTAACTAAATTAGATTTATTAAATATCCTTTTTTAGTACCAAATTTATATTTATTAATTAATACTAGTCAAAATAATTTTTTATTGATTAATATAATATTTTATTTAAAAGTGATTTTATATTAATGCTAATAAGTAATTATTAATTTTAATTTAATTTTTTTAGAATTTAAATACATAACTATAAAAAAAATTGAATTGCATATTAATAGTATATTAAATAAACATATCCACAGTAAAAAAATAATTATTTTTATTAGTATTAATAAATTTTAAATTGGCACTAGTAAAAATATAATTAATAAATATAATTTAAAATTTATTAATAATAGTAAAAAATAACTTTTTACCAAGCATGTCCTTTGTATAATTATATAAGAACAATTTTAACAAAATAATTTAAAATAGAAAATATAAATAAAAAAGTATATAAAAATAAAATGTTAAAAAATATTTTGAAATTTTGTTGACAACCAAATATCAAAATACTACTAAGTAAAAGAAGAAAATTAGAAATATTTTAACATATATATTTGATGTAACTCATTGTTTAAATTTTTTTAACCAGAATTTTTTTCTAAATCTTTTATTGAAATAATAAATTCAAAAAAACTATTTAGTCGTTAGTTTATTATAAAAAATATTAAAATAAAGATTAAATTATTATAGTTAAAAACAGTATATTGTGAAAAGTATTAAATGAAAACTAAATTATTATAATTAAATAAAGTATATGTTATTCTTATTATTTTATAGAAGTTGAGAGATATAAATAATAATAATCTAATAGGTCAATTAATGGAAATAAAAATCAAGGGGTTATATGTCTATTTACTTAAATGTAAGAGAGTATCTATCTTTCCCTAAACATCAAGAGATATTTTCTTATTAACCCCAACGTTAGGAAGATATCTAGCAATATTCTTATAAGTAAAATATAAATTTATTTATTCTAATAAAATATTTTGTGGTTGTATTATAATCTAAATAAAATATATTATATATAATTGAAATATATATAATATAATAAAAATAAAAATATATTATCTATAAAATAAATAAAGTTATAATATATTAATAGATTTATAATTTTGATGTGCTATAAAATAATATTATTATTTAGTTTATTAATATATTTTATATAGATATATTATATTTTTTTTTTTCAAATTTTAAAAGTTTAATAATTATTTTCAATAAATAACTATTAGTGTGTAGAGTATATTTGTCTTTTTAAAATAAATTGGCACTTTTATGAATATTTTTAAAATTATTGAGACTAATGAATCCAATAGACCAAACCTTAAGGACTTATAAGTCCTTTACCCTTTAAAATATATAAATGTTGTAATGGTTTTAAAATATATAAATGTTGTAATGATAAAAAAAATGTCATTAACAACATCATGTCCGAGGTTCAAATCATGATAAGTAAATCAAATTTTTTATGTCATATAGTATCACAATGAGATAAATTTAAATTTGAAGTAGTTGACTGAGATTTTATTAAAATTTAAATAAAAATGCCCCTTTACTAATTAACAAAATTAACAAAAAAATAGTTGGTTGAGATAAATGATATTTTGATAGATTATATGTTAACTTTCTAATATTTATTATATCAAAATGAGATATCGCTAAAACTAAAGTAATCAGCTAAAAATATCTCATTAAACTTTTAAGAGTGATAAAATATAATATATTTATGTAAAATATAATGATAAAATAAATAATATTATTATTTATTTATGTTTTATTTTATTTATTTTCTAATATATAATTAATATTGTATTGTCAATATATTGTAAAATGAATAAATTTATATTTTAATTATAATATATTAATAAATATTTTATTGTCAATATTTTATAAATATACTGACCATTATTATTATATTTAATTAAGAGTTTAAAAATAATTTTTCTTAATTAACTATCATTAAATAATACATAATATTATTTTTTTTAAATTATTAGAATTAATCAGTCCAATAACATAAAACTCAAAGACTTCTACATATTTTTTTTGAAAAGTTTCCTATATAAACTTATTTATATCAACTGATGGTCATATTTGATACTAAGATATATGACAATAATAAAATAATGTCATTTCAAGATTTATAAAAGTAGAGTTCTTATAAGAGTTCGTATAAATGTAAGACTCATTTTAATGTTCAATAGTTGAATAATAAAAAATCACTCTTGTTATTATATAAATATAATTCGTATAAGAGTTTAGACAAACATTAACACTAATTTAACATTCAACAGTCTAATACAAATCAATTTGTTACATTATTAGATTTATCATAGTTTTTTTTAGTAATATTATAAATACAAATTGAATATTCATATAAATTAATATAATATTATCATATGATTGTTATGTGATTTAGATTATTTACTATTACTAATTATATTAATTTTAAATTTTTGTTGAATCAATATTACATTATCCAAGTTTGTATTTCTACAATATACTTAAAGTTCGTGGGCAGTTTAATTTGCATACAATTTAATTACCAAAAGTGCCCTTAAAGCTAGCCCCGACGCCTCAACATTCCACCTGTTGCATTGTTTAATATTGTAATAAATAAAATGAAACTTTTATATATATATATATATATATGTAGGGTAGGATAGAAAACTCATTATTTTTATACATATATTTACACGATTTGTAAATTATTAAATTTATATATTTTAAACAGTCAAAATTAAATTAAGATTTAGTTTTTTCAAAGTTTACAATTTTGTCCCCAAAACAAAAAAATATCAACTTTCATCAATGAAATCAAGTGTGAAATAGATATTTTAACGCAAACATTCAATCATACCACCTCTTAAAGTACCTCAGCTCTACTTACACTTTCAACACTATCATTTTCATCTATTTCAACATTACCCATCCAAATATTTGAGAAATCTAAAAACCTAAAATCTCTTTGTCAACTCTTAAAACCACCTCAAATATGCACTTTTAACACTACCCATTTCATTTATTTCAATATTACCCACCTAAATATTCGAATCAAAACCTGAAAACCAAGAACCCCTTTGTCAACTCTTAAACCACCATAGATGTGCACTTTTAACACTACAATTTTCATCTATTTCAACATTACCCATCCAAATATTCGAAGCAAAATCTGAAAACCTTTTTGTTAACTTTTAACCCACTACAATTTTATTATTGCTATTTTCATTCCTTTGCTTATAATTATGACTATGAACCGGTAGTACTAATCCCAATCTGATATGTTTGAGTAAGGATTTAACCATAAAGAGGAGGAGGGAATCGAACAAGGGCCTAATTATGAAAGGAAAGGAGAATGAACTGATGTTAATTTGTTTTATTTACTATTAAGGCCTATTTTATTACAAAAGACAGAATTAGAAGAAACTTTTTGAAGTAATCTTATTTTATAAGACAAATACATGCCTAAAATTAATATTTTTATAAAAATGTCTAAAAAATAACAGTAAACTAATGGTCAATAGGATAGAAATATTGTAATAAGGATGGTCTACATAAATTTTCATAAACCTTCTATCTATATGTAATTTTCACAAATCTCATAAGAGATATGTAAAAATACGCATACAAATCAAATAATACATATCTTTTTGTAAGTATTTAGTGCAATACATTACATTATTACGTATTTAAAAAAGAAAAAAAAAACAATGCAAGTGGTCGATCATCATCTCATCATCAGCTTGGGCAATTCTTGAAAATACTTATATCAGCTTGGGCAAATTATCCCTCGGAGCGAGAGGCAAGCTTTGTTTCACAATTGGAAACTCAAAAAAATTCTTCATCCATTTGTTGATGCAGGGATATTAATTTCTCATAATCAAATAAATTTTAATGCTATATGTTTCTTCAATTAATCCCAAACAAATTGTGATCCAACCCAAAACAATTGTATCACCTCCAACTCCTAAGAATTTCTTCCCCTTTAGGTTCGGTTCAACTCTGCTTATCATGAACTTCTATGGCTACCCTTGCTAGCAGTTTCATTTCCTTCTCTCGTTGCTCTCCTTCCAAAAATGTAGCCCTCCTTACAACTTCAAGAGCACTTATCTTGCACCCATTCATTTTATTTATATAAAAGTGATTATACACACACGCGCGCGCGCGTTTCTTTCTTTGTCTTCGATAAATTTGACTCAAAATTTACTTATTTTCTTCATATTTACTGGATTAATATATTTGATTGAGTGAATAAGAATTAATTGACATACACTACTTTATCTATTTCTTATCATTAAATTTCTTAAATTATTTTTTTAATAATATCCTTTTTAGGTTTAAAAAATTAGTCAATATCCTTATTAATTTTAGTAATTTCAAAAATATCTCAAAAAATATTAACTTATTAAAAAATAATAACTATATTCCTATACTATAGTAGTTATTTAAAAAAATAATTAGTCAATTTCTAAATATTTATATAATGTATATTAATTAAATAAATAATATTAATTTTTGTAACCCATTAATAATATAAATATTTATTAATATATTATAAATATATTCATTTTTTATTGATATTTTATTTTTATTATTTTATATATATTTTAACTATATATACATATATTTTATTTGAATTACAATATAATCGTATTATAAATATGTTGTAAAATAAATAAATTTATAAATTTATATTTTATTATTAAATTAATATTTATTTATGCTTTATTTGTATTTAATTTCTACTAATCTCAAATGCGTATTCTTACAAATAATTTTAATACAATTACTTTTTAATATATTATGAGAATAATATTATTATTTATTCAATTAATATATTTTATAATAAATATATTGCATTTTATAAAATTTTAGATGTTCACTAATTATTTTTTAAATAATTATTACTATATACGGATATAATAGTTATTATTTAATAAATTAAGATTTTTAAAACTATTAAAACTAATAAAATATTAAACTAATTGGAATTAATAGAATTTTTAACACTTAATTTTTTTCATTTGAAAAAAAAATAGACATTCTTTCTTTCATCCGCCCAAGCCCTGCAGGAATAGATTGGCTTCACCACGACCATTTCCCCATAGGTCACATCAATCTTTTTCTTTTCTTTTTGATAGCATAAATTCATATCTACAGAATGTTTTGCTTTTGAAGAAAAAAAAAATGAAAAGGTATTGTATTCCCTTATTTAATTGAGACAAAGAATTACAAAAAGAAAAGGAGTTGATAATCTTGTTTTTGGACAAAAATAGCCTTTTTTTGTTAAAACTTACTTATTAATTTTATATTTTTAATAAAAGTTATAATTATTTACCAATTGTATTTTTAAATAGAATTTATATTAAAATATTCACATATTTAATAATTTACTATCACAAATTAAAAATTAAAAAGATAAATAATTAATTTTTTTACTTATGATAAGAAACAAAAAAAAATATATAATAAGAATGTAAATTTAATAAAAAAACTCAAAAATATCTAATCATAAACTTAAATTTTGATCATAAAAGAAACTCAAGTTCAAAAAATTAAAACAAAAAAAATAAAAAAATTAAGATTTCAAAATTATAATTTGAAAGAGGAGTAAAACTAGAATTTACTATTATAATGAAGGACAAAAAGAAAACTTTGCTTATTTTTCTCTTTCAAATGTGGATTGCAGGTCAAAGAATCGAGATTCTCTAATTTTGGGAATGTAGATTCTCTCATTTCCATCAACCAAGTTTATTCTTCTGATATTCGTTTCGTTTCTCATCCTTAATTCTTTTGAGAGAAATTGCCTTGGACCAATCTCATGTTTGGTTAAAATACTTATTAATCCCCTAAGATTTAAAAGATATCGCATTATGTCCTACTATTACTTCACATAACTAAAAAATTCAATTTTTAGGAATAAAATGGTTAATATCCCACCACATCATACACAACTCTATCTCTCTCTCTCACATCAAAGTCAAATCCTTCGTTGATTTTGCCCCCACCCTTTCTACCAATAGTGATGGCGATAAGTCATCGACAACCATCTAACTACCGTCAACCACCACCATCATCTTTGCCGGCCATCATTCGTTGTCAGAAGCTAGTTCTAAACAAATTATCTTCAACATCATTAAACTTCAAATTTCTTAATTTATATGATAGTACAGTTATTTTGTAGAAAAAAGCAACGAAAGGAGGCCAAAATGGCCAAAATCATGGCAGTTATCATGTGGCTCCACCACATTAATAGTGAATGAAAAAACACAATGATAAGCGAGTTTTATACTTGTAAATTGAATACTTTTAGCACAATATTTTGTTAGTTTTAGGATATTTTATTAGTTTTTATTTGTTTTTTGTACTTATTTTGAAAGAAAAGGGTTGGTGAAGCTTTCAAGTTGATATCGAAAAATCGTGAAGAAAAATAGCGCATAATGCATAATGAAGAAACAACAGCTCAAGACCGCAGATTCTAATTTTTTAGAAACTTAAGGCCGTGGCCAAGGAAGTTGAGGATGCGGCTTTAGCTCTCTGTAAACAACAAGATAAACCTAAAACTCAAAATTGTGGCCAAGGAAGTTGAGGCTGTGGCATTGGAAGTTGGCATGATTTACAAAAAGTCAAGGTTGCAACACTAGAAGTTGGCATGATGGACAAAAAGTCAAGGCCACAGCCTTGGAAGTTGAGGCTACGACTCTATGGGATGCTATAAATTAAGGCTCAAGCCTCAACTCTGAAAAAGAAGGCTGCGGTGTCGATTCATGATTTTCCTAGTTTTAGAAGACCAAAAGTTGTCAAAAGTTACAAAATTACCCTTTTTAACTCTAGCGTATAAATAGATGATGTTGGGGTTAAATTAGAGAGTTGGTTGTTGTTGGGCAACACTAATTTTCGAGATTGAAAACAAGATAGAGAGAGCTTGTTGTGGAGAAGAAGAAGATTTCAAGATTGATTCAACTCTATTGCTAATTTATTCTTTTATCTTCTCTTCATTGTTTAAGACTATTTTTATTGTTTACTTTCTATCTAGCATCAACTGATTTCATTTTCTATGACTAAGATGTAGCCTAACTATAAAGTTTTGATTTATACTTGTCTTTGTTAATTAATAGTTTATTTTTGTTTATGAGTGAGTATTCTTTGCTGTTCTTAATTCTTCTAAATAACTAGCCACTATTTAGTTGACTTGAAAATTATAATGAAACCGAAAGGAGATATATATGTCTAATTCATTGTGTTGAATGTCATAAATTGCATCAAAGATAGGAATATACTTTTATAGTTTGTGTAGTCACTAAATGAGATCTATAAAACTTAATGAATTCTTAGTAGTTTTAATTCTCATAGGAATATATTCTCTAAGCAATTACTACCCAAATGGCTACATTGATTAAACAACTTGGAGCTATGACGACAAATGCTATTCATACTCCACCTATAGTTTGTGATTTGCGCAATAGAGCTCGTACCAGTACTAAATATCAAGTTGGCAATCCATTCACTTTAACACAATCAAAGTAAGTCCAATATGTTGGGAATTACAATCGATTATAGGACAATCATTTTTCAAACATTTTTAATCAAGGATGGTGTAAACACCCAAACTTTTCTTGGAGAAACAATCATAATGTGGTATAGCCTCCTCTTGGTTATCAAATCTACAAGAAGAAGATATCTTTGAAAGATGCTCTTGCATAATTCATAGTAAAGACTAAAACAAATTTTTAAAATCAAGCAACATCTATCTTAAACCTTGAAGTCCAAATTGGCTAGATATCAAACATACTCACATCAAGACAACAAGGTGCTCTACCTAGCAACGCATATACTAGTCCTGAAGAATATATGAAGGCCATTACACTTCGCAGTGGTAAGGAACTAAGTAGCTTGTAAGAAAGATATTTGATGTTTTTGAGCCAAAGAAGTAAATGATGGAAGTGATGGCGAATGATTGGAAGTTGGAGTCTACATAAGATGTTAAGAAGCCAAAGCCAAAGCTATTTCCAGATAATCCCTCACCATATGTTCCACCTATTTTATATCTATAGCATTTGCAAAAGCAAAAACTTAATAAACAGTTTTCTAAATTTCTTGACGTTTTTAAGAAGTTGTATATTAACATTCCTTTTACTAATACTTTGGAACAAATGCCTAGTTATGTCAAGTGTATAAAAGAGATCCTTTCAAACAAGAAAAGGCTTTATGATAAAGAGATTCATATTTTGATAAAGCACTTATGATTTGGGTGCTAATATTAATTTAATGCCTATTTATAGGAAATTAGGTTTAGAGAAGCGAAGTCTACTGCAGTTTCCTTACAATTGGCCAATCAATCAATAAAGTACCTGAGAGGGATTATTGAAGATGTTTTTGTAAAAGTTGATAGGTTCATCTTCTTGACAAATTTTATTGTTCTTGATATGGAAAAAGATTAAAAAATTCCGAGCATCTTTGGTTGACCATTCTTAGACATTAGGAGAACACTCATAGATGTGCAGAAAAGGAAACTTATTTCGAAAAAGGGAGAATGATGGATACCCCACTCAATTTTAGTCTAATTAATCAAAATTGTAAACAAATCCACCAAATCTTTTGCATTAAAAATTGTCAAACACAAATCTACCAAATACTCCATGCCCAAAGGTTGCATTCAAAACTGTGTCTTCTCCTAAATGCGTTCAAAACCGCTTTATCTCAATGAAGAAAACTAGTAGATTGGTGTATAGAAGTGGCTGCGCTTTGGACTTGTTGGGGCCATAGGTGGTAGCGAGGAGGGAGAGGTTGTGGAGGGTGCGGATAAGTCAGCAACATGAACAGATCGCTAGGTATGGCTATGTTTTGAATACGATAAAGCAGTAGGTGGCAACGATAAAGAAAGAGTCATGGAGCGTGCAGATAAGTTAGCGATGATGAAGTAGTAGAGGGTGGTAAGGTGGTGGTTCTTGGAGACAATATGATGGAGAAAAATAATTTTACTTGCAGAAGAATTGAGGAATTTTGGTTTGATAATTTTGAATGTTTTAGTTGCAGAAGAATTGGGGTTTTTTGTTTGATAATTTTGAAGGTTTTGGTTATAGAAGAATTAGGGGTTTTTGGTTTTGATTTGCAATTGAAAATTGAAGTTGTGATTTATTTTGCTTGTTGTTTTAAAGTTTGTTGTTTGTTTAGAGTTTGATGTATTATGCATTGTTAGTGGAATGAATCATGAAATCTAACCATCATTAGAACTAAGATGGGGATGAAAAATAAGAAGAATAGAACTAGATGTGGTATGATGAAGAAGAAAAAGGCGGCACCAAGAAAAATTGATTTTAGGATTAGTGTTTTGGGGATTAATTTACGATTTTTATATTTATTTTGTTATATACTTTTATTTACAAATTATAAAAAGAAAATTATATTAATAAAAAGTTCAATTTAAATTTTAATATTTTATTATTTTTATTAATATAATTTTTTTTTTTTTTATTTTTTATATGATAAAAGACAAATTTATCCTTAAAAACATAGTTAGTCAAACTACCAGTTAGATATAACGAATAATTTTTGAAACTATAAGAGGGTTGATACGCTCCCACACAACCCGCAAATATATAGGGTCGTACAAGTAATATAATAGTAAAAAGGGGGTTGTCCTACCCATGAGGATTAAGTTTTTTATGTTTAAATTCAGTATTACAATCATGATAGTTTAACTTTATCTAGGCACTTAATAGTTGCAATATAAAAGAAATTTACAATGTCTTCATTTTTAAAACAGTAATCGCAAGCTCTAAATAATTTTGTTCCCCTCTCCTAAGTGCAGAACTAAGTTTTACATGTAGCTAAATCAACCGATACCCTTGTCTAATTGAATTAGTTGTAGAATCTTTTAATACAACCTATTATTAACTGCTGGAAATTAATTCACCTCCCGATTCATTAACTCCAAGTGTTAATGTAATATCTAGTCATTGATATTTTTTCAAACTTTTAATATATTATACTAAGTTTTACAAATCCAATGAACAATTTAGACTATCCCTAGTACCATTCCATTCATGTTTAATCAAATGATTCATTATGCAATATATCATTAGCATTAAGTGCAAGAAAAATTAATAAAAATAATAAAGTCCTCAATTAGTTATAACATGGTTGGGTTAGGCTACATCAAAATTCTAGAACATAGAAAATTAAACCTAACGTATTAATAATCAACCACAGGTTCACAATGAAAATCATCTTCTTTATAACAATCCAACAATAAAAACCAAATGAATTTCAAAATGGAAAAAGATAAGTTAAGAAAATAAACTAGAGAAGATGAGCTTCAACACCAAGTCTTCAAGTCTCTTCCCAAAAGCTGTAACCCTGATGAATTCTTCCACTTCTCTCTAGCTATTCCCTCTACTTTTTTTTTTCTCTCTCTAAAACTACTTCTTATTATCCTTGAATATAGTGGCTATCCTCTCCCCCAACTAATAAAAACCTAGGATACTAGTAAATCTAACCATACATCCCTCATCAAATGGTCAAAAATGGATCAAATCATCATTTAATTGCCTTGGAATCTGCATTGCGCATGCCCTAAGTCTTAGCACGTGCAGGCCATCACAAGAGCCAAAATTACCTTAGGACAGTAGCTAAGGCGCGCACTAGCAAGGATGTAGCACACGTACGCCATGCTTTTTGACTAATGGGCGTGCGCTTGCTAGGATATGGTGTGCATGTGCTATGCCTTCTGCTTCCTAACTTTGAAATGTTTGCATTTTGATCCATATTATCTTATAGTTTGGTCCCTGTCCTTGATGACTCGCCTTCTTTGACTTCATTTTTGTATTGTTTATTAACTTAGCTATGATTTTCTTTCTTTGTGCACAAAAATATAGAATTTCATCAAAACAACACGAGAGCTTACGAATTTGTGCATATGTTTAAGTCTGGAAATATACTCATCAAGGGTTTTGGTTAATTAAACTAAAACCGAGTGACATTGCTGCTATGGATAGCTATTTGCAGAGTGACATTGCTAAAAGGTGTATTGAAGACGTCTTTTTAACCAAATATTCAACTAAATCTTTGGAAGCCTGTCATGTAAGGTTTTAAGATATGGATAATCCAAGATTATGGAGTATGTCCGCCACTTAGAAGCTGCGCCACCTCTTCTTTTTTTTTAGGAGATCTTTGGAAGAATTAGGATAAAGAGAGGAAAGACCATTACCTTTGATTAAGAAACCGCCAAAGTTGAAACTTACAATATTGTTAATTCACCTTCTCTATGTCATATTGGGAGAATCTTCTATGCTGCTGTGATTATTTCCTTATCATTGAATGTGAAGCAAGAGGATACGTTTTTACGAGTTTTATGAGAACGTAAAACAGCACTTAGTTGGTCTATAGCTGACATCAAAGGAATTAGTCCTTTATTATACAAAAGATTTTGATGGAAAACAGTTATGAACCAATAATTAAACATCAACATCGATTGAATCCTAACATGAAAGAGATGCTTTAAGCTAAGGTTTTGAAATTACTAGATACTGGCGTTATCTATCATATTTTTGACAGTTTATGGGTTAGTCCTATACAAGTGGTGCCAAAAAAAGGAGGGATGACAATGATGTAGAATGATAACAATGAATTAAATCCCAGCATTCTAATGTTGCATGATGGCTATATTTTCTAACATGGTAGAGTGGTTTATCTAGTTATTTATAAATGACTTCTATATTTTTTATCCTTGTTTTTTTCATGCCTCAAGAATCCAACCCTAGTACTAAAAAGATATAAAGAGACCAATTTTATTTTGAATTGAGAAAAATACCATTTTATGTTACAAGAGGGCATTGTACTTAGACATCAGGTATCTACAAAGGGATTTGAAATGGATCGAGCGAAGATAGAGGCCATTGAGAACTTACCACCACCAGTATTTATTAAGTCTTAAAAGCTTTTTGGGCTTTACTAGATTTTACTGATGCTTTCTCAAAGATTTCTAGAAGATTACAAAACTTCTTTACAATCTTTGTGGCATTCTCATTTGATGAAGAGTGTTTAGAAGCCTTTCAATTTCTGAAGACTACATTGATATATGTCCCTGTGATTGTAGGCCTTGATTAAGAGTTGCCATTTGAGTTGACTTATAATGCAAGCAACTATGCCATTGGAGCAATTCTAATGTGACAAAGAAATAAATTCTTCACACCATCTATTACAATAGTTGAACATTGTCATATACTTAGTTAACCTAAACCATTATAGAGAAAAGGTGGTTAGCCATAATATTTGCCTTTAAAAAATTTTAATTATACTTGATTGAGGTTAGAGTGGTGGTGTATATAGATCACTCTGCCAAGCCAAGACTGATTAGGTGGGTGTTTCTACTACAAAAGTTTGATTTAGAGATCCGTGACAAAAAGGGGACTGATAATTTAGTAACAAATCATTATCCTGGTTAAAATGATCTGAAAAGTAAGTAGAAGTCGAACCTCCAATCAATGAAACCTTTTTAGATCAATAACTTTTTGCAATCGACACAAGTAAGCTTCCTTGGTTTACAAATTTTGCTAACTATTCGGCCAACAATATTCTTTTACTAGATTAAACTTACCAACAAAAAAAATATATATCTATCTAATGTGAAGCATCGTCATTGGGAAGATTCTTACTTGTATATACATTGCCCAAATCTGATTATTAGGAGATGTATTCTAAATGAAGAAATGGTGAGTACATTCAAACATTGTCACTCATGTACTTACGGTGGTCATTTTAGAGCAAATAGAAAAGCAGCTAAAATTTTTCAGTCATGCTTCTATTAGCTAATATTGTTTAAGAATGTTCGTATCTTTACAGCTGGATGTGATTGTTGTCAACAAATTGGAAATATTTCACATCGTCATGAAATGCCTTTAAATAACATTTCAGAGGTTGAGTTTTTTTATGTTTGGGCATGGACTTCATGGGGCTATTTCCGTTTTCGTTCAACAATCTTTATATTCTTGTGGCAGTTGATTATGTCTTTAAATGGGTTAAACTGCAACATTGCTAACAATGATTCAAAAGTGGTGGTTAACTTCCTGCGCAAGAACGTTTTCACTCATTTTGAAATCCCAAGAGCAATCATGATTATGAAGAAAAACATTTTTACAACAATTAGTTGGATTTTTTGCTAGCCAAATATAGAGTTACATATAAGGTTGCAACTCTTATGATTTTCATACTAGTGGCCAAGTTGAAATCTTCAACAAAGAGTTGAAATGGATTTTGAAAAATACAGTTAGCACTTCGTGGAAGTGCTGGTCAAAAAAGCTCGATGATGCATTATGGGTATATCAAATAGCTTTCAAAATACTAATTGGAATGTCACCTGATTGACTGGTGTTTGGTAAAGCTAGTCACTTATTAGTTGAACATGAACATCGTGCATACTAAGCAATCAAGAAGCTGAATTTTGATATGCATGCTGCTGGAGAGAGGAGACTATTATGGTTAAATGAGATGGATGAATTTCATCAAGATGTGTATAAGAATGCCAAGACGTACAAGGAGCCCTGAAGCAATCACATGATAAACATATTTTGCAATAAGAATTTATTCCTAGTTAAAAAGTGTTATTGTTTAACTCTCGTTTGCGTCTTTTTTTAAAAAAAACTTCATTGAAGGTGGTCCAGCTTGTTTATAGTGGTCTAAGTCTCCCTTCACATAGCCGCTGAAATTCAAAGTGTGGACAGAGTATTTAAAATTAATATCTAGTGATTAAAAACCTACATTGATAGTGGAATGGAGATGCACAAATCTGACATCTCATTAGCTACCTCAAGTTAAAGCTATTTAGGAAAACGTCTAACTAAAACTATAAGTTTCAGTGCTTTTCGAGAGACAACATAATCAGTTGAGTTTTTTTTTTTTGAGTGTTTTATATATAATAAAAATTGACAAAAAGTAAGCATAGCATAGCTAACTTTCTACCTTGATGTCGATTTTTCTTTTATAATTAATAATATTTCAGTCTCATATGATCAATTACATTTAAGCCCTGAAACGAAAAAATATATATTTTATAGAAAGAAAGTGTAGCAAGTAAAGCTTCAATGCCTACTTTTTAATGTGGATTTTGACAATTTTTAATTAATTGCATCTAGGTATTTTAGGGTAATTGCATTTCAGTCCAAAAGGAAAAATAGAAAAATTTAGGGCTCAAGTCTATAGCGTTAAGAACCATGACTATGGTCTCATTTCACAGTCAAATGTCTTTTTAGGTATTTTTCCTTTTTGGTTCCCAAACACACATTTCTCTATTCCTCCTCATACTCTCTCTAACATAAAACAGCTATCTACTATCCAAGACCCATATTCTCTTAAATCTTCCATATATCTTATGACTAGATTTAGAGATTCTCCTCCCCTTCCTTACATGTAAGTCTCTTTCTTTCTTCTTTTTTTTTTTTTTGAAATTTTGTGGAAAAATTTAGATTATATTTGCATATCTTGTGGACATTATTAATTATTAACTCTCTTGTGTTTGAGAAGTTTGATACTGTGCTTTATTTGCATTACCTTGTGGATAATAGTACGATTATTGGTTTTCTTGTGTTTGAGAATTTGTCATTTGGTTTTGCTTAAGCATGTCAAATATTATGTTGTTCATGGTTTAAACTTTTGATTTATTATATGGTGGATTGTTATCATTATGTATTGAAATTAGTGGTTGAAGGAGGAATTATTTTTACAAAATGTTCATTGTTATTGTGAGGAACGAGTGTTGCTGCCTTGTTGAGCATTGTTATGTACAATTTTTTTCTAGATTAAGGGGTACTTGTCCATGGCCCCCAAGTGATCAAAACAGTCAGCCACCAGTTATTATACATCAAGGTTCCTCTCTTTGGAGAATTCACAAAGATATGAGAGTCATTGTTAAAAAAAGTTCCAATCGCTAAACATGGTTTTGCTCTTCTAGAGGGAAATTTTCATACTTTTGACTACATAATCAATCATAAAAGGTGGGGTAAATTTTTTTCACCTGCAGAAGTTGCGGTCATCCTTGTTGTTCATGAATTCTATTAGATTAGTGCTCTTAAAGTTGGATAAATTTATGTAATTTAGACAAATAATAAATAAAGTTGTTGTTTATTAAAATCCAAATATTATTGTATCAATAATTAAAAGACTTTAAAGCTTATACTTTGATAAAGTTATATGTATGAGATATTTCTAAGCTATAGAACTTAGTCAAAGCTCAAAACTGGTTCATAACCTATACATAAAAAGTTGAGCGCTTTGTTTAGACAAGGTTGTAGTGCTGTTTGTCTTCAATGAGGAAATAGTGAGTCTTTAACTATTTGAAGTAGTGACTTTAAGATAAAGACACTAGTGTATTACTAAAATGCACTGAACATGATCATGTACAAATTTAAATCATTTGTTAGAAATACCATAACCAAATGTAAACCTCTATACCTGAGTATTATGGTATCTCTACCTAAATCCTGATTGAGTAATGTACCTTTATTATATAGGCTATGGTCTTTGACTAGAATAGAAAATGAGACAACTCTTCAAATACCAATCAGCCAAAAAATCTAGTTATACAACCTCCTATTGTACCTTGTCGTAATGGGAAGATTGTGAGAGAACCTGACAGATTCATAGGAGTATCAAAAGAGTTTGATATTAATGAATCTGATCCTACTACTTTTGATGAAGTAGTGAGCGATAACAATTATAAATCTTGGCAAAAGGCTATGGAATTAGAAATAGAATCCATGTATTCTATTTCTATTTAAGAGCTTGTAAATGCACCTAAAGAGATAAAACCCACTAGGTGCAAATAGGTCTACAAAAGAAAGAGAGGAGTTGATAGAAAGGTAGAGACTTTTAAAGTAAGGCTTGTGGTTAAAGGACCTAAAAGGAAGGGATTGAGTATGAGGAAACTTTCGCACCTGTAGCCATGCTTAAATTAATTTGGATTCTTTTATCATTGCCATTTATTATGATTATGAGATATGACAAATGGATGTCAAGACTGCTTTTTGAATGGTAATCTTGCTAAATGCATCTATATAGTGCAACCAGAGCGTTTCATAGAAATGGTCCAGTTGCAAAAGGTCTGCAAGCTTAAAAGATCTACTTATGGTCTTAAGCAGGCATCAAGGTCTAAGAGCATAAGATTTGATCAAATGATCAAAACTTATAGGTCTATTCAAAAGGTAGACGAACCATGTGTCTACAAAAGAATAAAAGACTAGAAGGTTGTATTTCTAATACTTTATCTTGATGATATCTTACTCATTGGGAATGATGTAGGAGAATTAACATCAGTAAAGGTATGGTTGATTGAACAATTCCAAATAAAAGAATGGGGAAAGGCTAATTATGTTCTTGGGATCCAAATAACAAGGGATAGGAAGCATAAGAGACTATTATTATGTCAGGCCTCATATATAGATAAGATACTGGCTAAATTTGCAATACAGAATTCCAAGAAAAAGATTGTTGTCTTTTAGGTTTGGAATTAAGTTTTCTCGAGAGCAATCTCTTAAGACTCTTCAAGAAGAAGAAGAAGAAGAAGAAGAAATGAGACGAATCTCATACGCCTCAACCGTTGGGAGTTTCATACATGCTATGCTTTGTACCAGGCCAAATATTTGCTATGCAGTGGGAGTGGTAAGTAGATACTAGTCTAACCTAGGAAAAGAGCATTAGGATATGGTGAAGCATGTATTGAAATATCTTTATAGGACGAAGGGATATATGCTTAACTTCAGTTGGATTTACAGATTTAGACTTTTTTTAATCTAATCAAGACTCCAAAAATTCAACCTGAAGACTAGTTTTCACTGTGGGTGGTGCAGTTATAATGTGCAGAAGCTTCAAGCAATCCTATATTGCTAACTCTATTATGGAAGTTAAGTATATAGCTGCTTGTGAAGCTACTAAAGAGGCTGTTTGGCTCTATAAGTTTCTTATTAAATTAGAAGTCATTCCAAAAGGTGAGAAAGCTATTACACTTTATTGTGATAATAGTGAGGTAGTAGCTGACTTAAAGAAACCAAGAAACCACAATGCTGAAAAGCATATAGAATGGAAGTATCATCTCATTCGAGATATGGTTGTATTACTGAATAACTAAAAGGCTTTAGAGCTTATTAGTCAAATCCAAATATGATTGTATCAATAACTAAAAGGCTCTAAAGCTTATACTTTGATAAATTCTATATATATGAGATATATCTAAGGCATAAAACTTAGTTGTTGCTCAAAACTAGTTCACAACCTGTAAGAAAAAGCTAAGCGCTTTGTTTGGATAAGGTTGTAATGTTGTTTGTTTTCAATGAGGAAATAAAGAGTCTCTAACCATTTGAAGTAGTAACTTCAAGACAAAGACACTAGTGTATTATTAGAATGCACTAAAATTGATCACATAGAGGTTTAAATTATTTTGTAGAAATACTGTAACCGAATGTAAACCTCTATACCTAAGCATTATGGTATCTCTAATTGAATCATAAATGGGTAGTGTACCTTTAATATATAAGCTATGGTGTTTCACTAGAATAGAAAGTAAGACCATGAGATTAAGGGTTAATACTTTGGCTAGCTGAGATTGTAAGATCTATATGTTAGTAGACATTATTTTATAGATATAGAATTTATGACTTCGAAAGGAATGCAGAATACCACCTTGATGGTATTACAAGATTTTAGTTGAAAAATTCTTGGCCGAGTGTTTAGCAAAGGAGTTCACTAAACTAAGACTTATTCTAATAAATCTTAACTTAATTAAATGGTCTAAAGTTGGAATCAAATAATCAAGATATAATTGGAAGGGTAAAACAGTAAATTATACTTGGTTCTAATTATTGGTATTCTATAAATGGTAGGTATAGTAACTTGTTGCTCAATGAATAGAGTTTTACGATATAATTTAATCAGATTAAATTATAAACCTCTCTACAAAGAATATTCAATTTAAGAGTGCAACTTTCGATCTTTAGTGGAAGGGGCCAAAGTTAACAGACCAAAGCTCACTATAATCATAAGATAATAGAGTATTAGGAAAAGTATATTGGAGCTTGTTAATTAAATATGTCCATCAAAGTCTCTTGATTAGTTGCAATTTTGTAAGATAGAATAATTAGAATCAAAGAGAAAGAATATTTAATTTAAGAAAAATGCCCTTGACCTCCTTAGGGTTTGAGATAATTACCCACTCCCTCCTTTTAAACACTCTTATGTTAGTTCCATTTTAGTTAAAAAGGTAGTTTTTTTACTGCAATTATGTTGATACCCTTTGAGACAAATGCTGCGACCCACGTTGTAAACTTTATGCAATTTGTTTGTGTTGATCTAAATTTATATATAAGTGAATTTATATTTAAAATTAATAATATCTGTAAATATTTGAATAATAAATTCATTTAAATTTAATTTTTTATCAATATCATTTTTCATAATTTACAAATAAAAGAAGTTATAAATAATATAATATATAATAAAATAAAAATAAAAATAATTAATTACCCCTAAGAGCACTAACTAATAATTGACTTTGTATTAACATATTATTTAGATATTTAAATTAAAAATAAATCATTTATCTAAAATGAATTAATATTTATTTACAAAATAATTTGAAGATAAATACTAGTTAATTTAAAGATAAATATCTAATTAATTTCAAGATAAATATTTAAATTTTTAAATGCTTTAAATAACTTATTCGTAAAATAATTTAAATTTTATAAATTTTAAATAAACATTAAAAAATACAAAATTAATCACCATTTTTTTCAACTTCTTTTTTTTAGGGGGGGTTTACAAAAATTGTATTACTGAAATCAGTATAGGGATTGGAAGTGCCAAATCAATAGAGAATGAAACAAAAATCAAATACCGCTATTTGAAATCTGCAGAACTAGCATATTGAAAAGCCAACCTAGCTAAAGACATGACAGAAAATTTGAAGTAGTAAAGCCCAAAAAATCTAGAGAAAGGAAACCTACAAATCCCCTAAAATTAACTGCAGAAACAAAACCAGCGACTCCAATAGAATTAACTGCAAAAACAGCAAGGAGAATCCAGAAAATAGACAGCCAATAGCCTACCGCATACAGCAAGCCAAAAGGCAACAAAGCCTAATCAACAGCCAAAAAACCAAAAAACCAAAAAACTCCAACAACGGTGTGGTTCTGTCCTCCCCTTTTAATTTCACCAACGGCCACCATCACTTCTTTTAACCTTTACCAACCAAACTACCATGAACCAAGACAATCCCAGACCATCATGTTGATCCTTAATGTCATATCTTCTACATGCAACTAATACCAAATCATTCCGATCACTTCCACTGGAAACTTCCTAGGTTGTTTTTGATGCTTTATGAAAGAAAAAAAAGGAAATAATCTCCTAAGATAAGAGAAGAGAGAAAGCGAAAGAGAGGCAAAGCACGGTGGAGGTTTGACGACAGAGGGGTGAGAACAGAGAGAGAAAGGAGAAGGAATGGTAATAGTGCGACGGCGGCAGATTTAGGATTTTCGTTTATTTTGCTTTTAATTTATTTAGTTTTGAATTATTTTAATTAACAAAATAAAAATTAATTTATTTAAAAAGAAAACAATGGAAATAAAACTTCTATTTAAATCAAAAGTACATTTTTACCCCTATAGGCAACTTTTCTAACTGAAACGAGTTAACAGTAGGGGTGTCTAGAGTAGTTTTAAAACAGTAGGGAGGAAACGGATAATTATCTCAAACCTTAAGGAAGTTAAGGGTATTTTTCCTTTAATTTAATTGAGGGTTAATTGAACAATTAATCCTGAACATTAAATTAAATAGATTGGGCCAATTATTAAAATAATAAAAGTTAATTTATAATTGGATCTATTGAATTGGGGTTAATTAATAAAATTAATTAACGGGTTTATTATTTAATTAATGAGATTAATTAAATAAATAGGTTTAAGTTAAATTAGATGATTAATCTGAGCCCAAAAACCCAAGTCCAATTCATGTTAGGGTTAAGGTTTGGTTGAACACTATAAAAGAAAACAGTTAAAGCGTATACTAGGGTAAGAAGAGAATACACTAGTCGTTTTTTGGCTTCTCGTGTTCTTCCTAACCATTCTTTTCTTTAAGTCTAATTTTACAGTTGATGACCACACATCAAGTTCTTACATAAAGAAGCAAATATACTTGGGAATTCGAGTTGGTGAAATGGCACAAAGATCTAGTAGTATTTGTAAACTATAATTATGAGGTCTTAATCTCGGAGACGCTTCCGTTATGAATTTAATCCAAATTTTTGTCCGAGTTACAACAAATTCTACACCAATGCTAGTGACAAAATAAATGGCCATGGTCAAGTATGGGAAAAAGTTGTGCAATATGATCATATCACTATGGATAAGTATTATTCGCTCCTTCACATTAAAGATGATAAATACAACACATTGCTAAACAACAGTGTCAATTTAGATGATGTAATAAAAGAGTTGCATGCCCTTGGTACCCAGTGGAAATATTCATTCTCCAAATGAATTTGTTTCAAGGTAAAGGCAATGGATAGAGAGGCAAAAGTGTGGCATTATTTTATTAGTGCTCAAATGTTACTTATGAGTCATTTTAGTGATGTGACTACAAAGATGGCCATTTTCTTTTATATAATTCTAACTAGAAAATCTATTGATGTAGGCAACTTATTTTTTTTTAGCTACTATGCACAACGTCCGTTTAGTTTCTACAGGCTTGTATTTTTCCTTCCCTTATTATTGGCATGTGTAAAAAAGCTAGTATGAGATTGAATGCCAGAGAAGCATTGTTACATCTTACACATCCCTTTAATGTCAAAACCATGTTTTACATTAAAAAGGTGGGAGGCCTCTTCTTCTTTTGAGGCTAGCTCATTTGCTCCATTGCCACAAATTTCTTCAACAATATTGACCATCACTAACCACGTAACACACCTAGACCAAGACTTCCAAGAGTATTGTCAATGGTCACTCTAACTGACTACATACCATAAAACATGCTCTAAATACCATGCTCAATGCCACAGCTTTCTTGCTTAGATGTTACAGGTTGGTGTACGACACTTTGGGGTTGACATGATGACATTCCCTATGTTACCCCCTTTATCTTAGTCTGAACTCTGGTTTTCCTAACTTGCCACTTAAGGATATTGCTGCAGATGATGAGGAAGTGATAGAGTGAGACGTCGCCTTTCTTGGATTCTATTACCTTTTCTTTTCTTTTTTTTTTTTATATTGTGGACAATGTTGGTTTAAGTTTTGGGGGAAATGATTTAAATTTTTCTTTATGTGTGGGGTTCATGTTTTAGGTTAGTTTTCACTTTAAAATAAAAAAACTGAGTATTGTCTTTGTTTCTTAAGCTAATAACCGATAATAACTAAATACAGCTCTTTGAAAATGATGAATGTTGTGATACATAGGCCTTTGATTCTTGTGTTAGTCTTATATGCTTGAGATTCTTTGAACACTTTAAGCATATAGCCATGTTCACTTAGCTCTTTGCTAACTTAGAGAAGGTTTATGTCAATCAAGTAATTTTTATAATCTCATTAAACTCTAGAACCTACTTGAGTAGCACTTAAAGCGAAATCCTAGACAACACTTTACTTAGGAAATGAGTTTAAGCCTTTCTACTCGACATTTACACATACTTGTCTCTAATATACCCCCATTGAGCCTTACTTTTACAATTTCTTTGTCACCCACATTTTAGCCTACCTACTAACTAGTTCCCTTACCAACCTTATCTATAAAGATGTTGGTCATTCTAGGAAGTAATTGCGCTATGCTGAGGAAAAGGAGAAAGGGCAGTGTTAGGAGTAAGTTAATACATGTCAAGGAAAAAAAAGGTTAATCAAAAGAGTTGATGAGAATGCAAAATCTTATATTTTTCTCCCCTAATGTTTAGTTTTTTATACTTAATTGGTGCCTAAATGTACTCATTATTCTGATATTTTGATTTAGGATGCAAATGGAGGCGTTACATGTAAAACAACACTAATGGGGTAATTTTGGAGAGTTTCCATATCATGTCGTAATTTGGGCATAACTCTCTCAACCAAACTCTATTGAGATGATTCAAAATGCTATGGAACTTCAAGAAAAAAGCTCTACAACTTTCATGTTTGAGTTTTGGGAGATATTGGTTGCATCAAGGTTGAAGTCAGGCTTAAAATTGTTGTACCTACATTATTAACGTTCTGGAACATTCCTTAGGCTACTATTCTAATACGCGGATTTGACTCAGTTTATTTTTGGAAGTTTCAAGTTCTAATGGATGAAAATTACAGCTGAAATCACTACTTTCCTATTTATGTTAAGATTTTATTAATTAGGTAGATTTGAATATTGTTATTTTAGGATAATATTTTTAGGTGATTTTGTAGAGTTCTAATAAGTGAATTAAAGTTTATAAAAGAGGGGAGAAATCATCAGACTTCTAACACGTCACTTTCTCCTCTCTTCTCTAACTTCTCCTTTAAGTTTTCCCCATGGCCCTATATGGTTAAACTTTCATACTTGGTTGAAGAAACAAAAGCCTAGGAATCAATAAAACTATGAGATTTAATTTGTTTATATTGTTTAATCTATGCTTTGAGTATTAGATGTTCTTCTACGCCTATTTTCATAATTCTCTCATTTAATTAGTAGGAGGCCTACTAGTTTATTATTCGCTGTAATCTACTACTAGAATAGATATCAAATCTATAATTGTTTGATCCCTCTAATTTTTGAAGCAATTAACATTTAATGATTTGCTACTTCAGAAATTATTAGATCTTAGGAATGACGCTCGACTAAATTAAATGCAATTGCTTATGCTTGTGTTGTTTAGGTTAATCGATCTCTCTAATTCTTAAGGCTACTACTAAATTAAATCTTTAGTGCTTCCCTTGGGTTATTTAATAGTTAGGGTTGATTAGTAGTTAGGGTTGATTAGATCGCTAGTTTTGATTAACTATGACTTAGGAGAGATAAGAAAAATAGTTATAACGGTGAATATTCAAAGTGTAAATTGATATATACTTGGACTGATAATCAGTTGTAAAATTCTGATAATGGATGTGACTTAGACCAAGGTTTGTTCTTTTGATTGATTTTGATATTTCAATTTGAATTGTTCCTTAGTTATTTTTCTTAAAATTGTTTTCTTTATACTCAAACCCCCCTCATCCTTGTTCACATAGCATAAAACTAGGCTAGATACTCTCCACTACTTGTATTTTTAAGAGCATAGTTTTTGTTTTTGATTACCTGCGACAACACGCCAACAATGCTGCCCCTTCTATGATGGTAAGAAATGAAAATAATTTAGGGGTGTAGTAACTCATAGAAAAAGAAAAAAGAGAAAAAATGCAAAATAGATTACAAATAAAGTCAAAGTTAAATATGGTATGTTACTTGGAGTATGAATTATGTTCTACAAAGGTCCTAGAATGATTTACATGTTTAGAGTGAATTAAGCCACATATTTTCCATTATCCAATGCCTTACCCTAGTCGCACATTACAAGCTTAATAAAGTCTTAATAATACTTAGGATTGTGTTGGTCTACATTAGTAGAGAGTGGTATGAAAAATAGGCCTATAAAGTTTAAAAATCTAATCATCCAGAGATCTATCACACTTCACTTGTTAGCATAAACTAATATGATTAGTAAATGGTGAAGTATTTATGGCTATTCACACACACACTTAAAGAATCCAAAGCAAGGTAAAGCTATCATTTTGAGTTATGCTCCTAGACATTCACAACGTTTAAAGTTTCTTGGGCCATATACTTGGTCAAATTTTTTAGGAATGATTGGCAAAACAAACTAAACATTTACTCCATTTTCTTTTATGCTTTTCTTTTCTTTTCTTTTCTTTGTTTGTCTTTCTTTTACTTAAGGACAAGCAAAGTGTTAAATTTGGCGATATTTCATAAGCAAGTTTTACGCTTATAAATTGAATACTTTTAATGCAATATTTGCTTAGTTTTAGGATATTTTATTCATTTTTATTTGTGTTTTGTACTTATTTTGCAAAGAAAAGGTTAGTGAAGCTTTTAAGTTAATATCGAAAAATCATTAAGAAAAGTAAAGCATAATGCCAAATAAAGAAACAGTAATTTAAGGCCTTAGCCATCAAACTAGAGGCCATGGCCTTAAAGATTCGGGAAACTCAAGGCCACGGCCATGGAAGTTGAGGTTTCGGCGTTAGTGCTCTCTAAACGATAACATAAACCCGAAACTTAAAGGTGTGGCCATGGAAGTTGGCATGATGGACAAAAGGTCAAGGTCGTGACTCTGCGAGATGCTATAACTTAAGGCTCAAAGCTATAGCTCTAAAAAAGAAGGCCGTGGTACCGATTCGCAATTTTCCTAATTTTAAAAGACCAAAAGTTGCCAAAAGTTACAAAATAGAGGAGCTTGGTGTGGAGAAGAAGAAGATTTCAAGATTGATTCAACTCCATTGCTAGTTTATTCTTTTCTCTTCTCTTTAATGTTTAAAACTATGTTTATTGTTTATTTTCTATTTAGCATGAACTAACACCCTTTTTCTAAGACTAAGATGTAGCCTAATTATGAAGTTTTGATTCATTTTTTCTTGGTTAATTAATGGTTTATTTTAGTTTATGATTGAGTATCATTCACTGTTCTTAACACTTCTCAATAATTAGCCACTATTTAGTTGATTTGAAAATCATAATGAAACTAAAAGAAGATTTGTGTATCTAGTTCATTGTGTTGAATGCCACAAATTACATGAGAGATAGAAATATACTTTCATGTTTTGTGTAATTGCTAAATGAGATCCACAAAACTTAATGAATTTTTGGTAGGTTTAATTCTCATAAGAAAATAGTGGATTAGCTATCAAGGGTATTTTTGTTAGACCTTAGAAGAGGCTAATGAAAAGATTAAGGATTCTAAACTATCAATCATAGAAAATAACCTGATTAATAAGAATTGGAGAATCAATATGGATTAGTTATGGTGAAATCAGACGTCTTAGAGCTTTAATTATCTGAATTCTTCTTTGTTTTAATTTGATTTCATTCTTAGATTAATTTTATTTTGCTTTAGATTAATTTATTTTTCTGCAATACCTTTTTATTTTTAAGTTGTTCAAATAAAATTAGAATTAAACCACTTTCAGTACTAAGCAATCAATCATTTTGGGATTAATACTTTAATTAATATATTAATTATTAGCGATAATATACGCTTTTATTTAGAAAATTCACAACACATAACGCCACCATCACCAGAGTTCGAGGAAGCGTATCTATCAACTATGATAGTGGTGTGCTTCTACTCGTCACCTATGTGATGGAGCCACATGGTGGCCTCCATGATTTTAACCACTTTTGGCCTCTTTTGATTACTTTTTTTTAAAAAATAACTATATCATCGTGTAGATCAAGAAATTTAAAGTCTAATAATCTCCACAATAATTTATTTGGAACCAATTACCTGCAACAAAGGGTGGCCAGTGGTGGCTAGCAATGACCGTTATTGATAAAAATATTCATAAATTAATTTAGTATCTAAAGATTCATAAATTTAAATTTAATTTAATTTGAGTATTTATAGAAATTATTTAACAATTATCAAAAAGTATAAATAGTGAAACAAGCAGGAGACAAAAATTAACACTGTTAAAAATGTAAAATAAGTTGAAGCAGAACTTAATGCAATTCAATCAAAGAGAATACATTAATTGATAAGCTTATCATCATATGTTTAGCCATTTACTTTAGGAAAAGATCAATCTAATCTAAAGGAGAGAACAAAGGAAATTCAATCCTTATCAAACATATAACAACTCACCATATATAAAAAAAAGGAAAAAAAATTAGATATAAGAAACTATCTAATAAATCCTACACTCCCCCTCAATTTAGGTTAAATACATTGAATAAACCTAACTTGTCTATATCTTTCAAATATTAGTTTAAACAACCTCTTTGTCAACAAATATACAGTTTGATGTGATGAGGGCACATACGCAATATGAACAATTCCTTCCATGATTTTCTCCTTGATGAAGTGTCAATCTACCTCCACGTGTTTTGCTTTATCATGATGAACCAAGTTGTGGGAAATAGCAGCAACAAACTTATTGTCATAGTGAAGTTTCAATGTTTCAGAGACTTATGTCCCATAATTTTTTAAATTCACATAATAGCAGCTTTAACCATAGTAGTTCATAAATTCCATGAGCTACAGCTCTAAATTCCACCTCTGTACTACTTTTAACAATCATTGTTTGTTCTTACTCCTCCATGGTACTAAATTGCCCTAAACAAATGTATAATACCTTATTGTCGATCTTTGATCTTTAACTGAGCCAACCTAGTCTACATCTACAAAGGCTTCAACATTTCTTTCTACATTCTTCTTGAAGAATAGGCCTCATCCTGGAGTTCCTTTTAGATACCTTAATATTTGATACATAGCCTCTATGTAAGCCTCGTATTGGGCATGCATAAACTAACTTGTAATGCTAACCACAAAGGCAATGTTAGGCCTAGTATACGAAAGGTAAATAAGTTTCACTGCTAGGCGTTGAAATTATCTCTTATCCATTGATATATTCTCTAACTATTCACCAAAATTTTGTGTCAGATTTATAGGTGTATTAGTAGGTTTACACCTTAACATGCCCATTTCTTTCAAGAGGTCTAGAACATACTATTGGAACCTCGGAGAGATATTTGGATCAAATCCACAACGGAAGCGCCTTAGGGACTAGGATCTCATAGGTGTAGTTTTCAAAAAAAAATGTTGAATCCTTGTGCCTTCTTACCAACTCGGATTCCTAAGCATGTCTACTTCTTTATACAAGAACTTGATGTGTGGGAATCAACTGTAAACTAGAATCAAAGAACAAGAATGGTTAGAAAAAACACAGGAAGCCAAAACTGACTAGTGTATTCTCTTCTTTCTTTAGTATATACTTAACTTCCTTTTTATAGTGTTCTACCAAACCTTAACTCTTATATGAATTGGACATGAGCTTTTGTGCTTGGATTAATCTAATGTAACTTAAATCTATTTATTTAATTAATCTCATTAATTAAATAACAAGCCCATTAATTAATCTTATTAATTAAATAGTTGGCCCAATTTAATAGATCTAATTATAAATTAATCTTTATTAATTTAATAATTGGTTCAATCCATTTAATTTAATATTTAGGATTAATTCTCCAATTAACCCAATTAAATTAAATAGTTTTTCCTCTTGGTTCTACTTGTTCTAACTCATAAAATTGCAGCTACTCAAAAAATATTGATGGATATATTCAATTAATAAGCTCCAATAGACTTTTTTCAGTACCTTATTATCTCATAATTATAGTGGGCTTTGTCTATTAACTTTAGTCCATTCCACTAAAGGTCCAAAATTGCACTCTTGAATTGAATATTTTTTACAAAAAAAGCTTTGTAATTTAATCTAATTAAATTATATCTTAAAGCTTGATCTATTGAGCAATAGGTTATCATCTATCCTTTATGGAATACCGATAATTAGAACTAGGTATAATTTACCGTTTTACCCTTCCAATTACATCTTCATTCCTTGATCCCAGTTTTATACTATTTAATTGGTTAAGATTTATTAAAATAAATTTTTGTTCAGTGAACTCTTTCACTAAACACTCGACCAAGGTAATCCCAACTAAAACCTTATAAACCATCGAGGTGGTATTCTGCATTCTTTTTGGAGTCATGAATTCCATATCTGTAACATAGTGTCTATAAGCATAGAGATCTTACAATCCTAATTAGGCAAGGTATTAATCGTTAATCTCATGGTCTCACTTTTTATTCTAATCAAAGACCATAACCAACATTAGAGGTACACTACCCACTCAGGATTAAGGTAGAGATGACAAAGTGCCCAAGTATAAAGGTTTATATTCAGCTGTAGTATTTTCACCAAATTATTTAAACCTCTACGTGGTCATGTTCAGTGCATTCCAATAATACACTATTGTTTTTATTTTGAAGTTATTACTTCAAAATGATTACATACTCTCTATTTCCTCATTGAAGACAAGCAACATTACAACCTTGTCCAAACAAAGCGCCTAATTTTTGTTTATAAGTTGTGAACCAGTTTTGAGCTATAACTAAGTTTTATGCTTCAGATATATCTCATATATATAGAACTTTATCAAAGTATAAGCTCTAAAACCTTTTAATCATTGATACAATCGTATTTGGATTTGAATAAATAATAACTTTACTTATTATTAGTCTAAATTATAGAAATTTATCCAACTCTTAGGGCACTAACCCAACACATACCTCTTCTGAGAAACTGAAATCCGACTTCTATTTCTAGCTACTTTCATACCAAGAAAATACCTTAGAAAGCCTAGGTCTTTTATCTCAAATTCAGCCACTAGTTTTTTTCATCTCTCTATTCCACAATATCATTACTAGTTAAAAAATATCATCAACATGAACTACAAGGATTGTAGTTTCATCTTCTTTATGTTTGTAGAACAAGGTGTGATCAAATTAGGCCCGTGGAGATTATTTCAAGCCATAAAGGGATTTTCTGAGCTTACAAACCTTCTCATGAACTCTTGCCTCACCAAATCCTGGTGATAATGTTATATATACTTCTTCCTTCAATTCACCATTTTAGAAGGCATTTTTAACATCAAGTTATTGAAGTTTCCAATCTAGATTAGCTGCTAAGGATAACAATACGCAGACAGTATTGAATTTTGCTTCAATTGCGAATGTCTCTTGATAATCTACCCTGTATGTTTGAGAAAAACGTTTCGCTACAAGTCTTTTACTTTGTACTGCTTAAAAGATCCTTCTGATTTATATTTATGTTGAAGACCCACTTGCAGGTAACATGGGATTTTTTTCCTTGGCATTTCAACTACCTTCTAAGTTCTTTGTTTCATTTTTTTTAAGAGCTACACATTTCTTATTGTATTGCTTTTCCCTTTCGATATTGATAAAGCTTCATGTATGGTCTTTGGCTACTCTATTGTTGATTGGTTATAAGAGCCTGAATAGACAATGATAAGTGATTGTAAGAAACTTTCTTAGAGATTGGATGCTAAGTACAAGATTGAAACCGTTTTTTCTTTTTTATTTTGAGATTTAGGCAAACCTAAATCATAAATTTTAGGAGCAAAACTTGGTTTATGAAATGTGCTACCTAAGAATGGTTCAAAATCATGGCTTTGTGGAGAATCTATGAGAGATTTCATTCTTTGAGAGTTCTTCTTTCTAGAATAATTACGTAGCTCAGGTGATTGGAGCAGTTCATCTCCCCATATCGCTAACTTGTACAGGGTCAAAATTGTGGGCTCAGATTCAGGTTCAGATGAAGCTGATTTAGGTTCGGATGGTTAGAGGTCTCAGATTTAGGTTGTATGGTTAGGATAGGCTTAGATATCTTAGATTTAGGTTGAAAGGTTTTATGAGATATTGACTTAGGTATGATAATGGTAGGTGTAGTGATTGTACTCTAAAAATTTCCATCCTCTATTATTCTCCCCTTTAGAGAAATTTTTGCTAAAAAAAGGTAGATCCTAAAAAAATTTGTTACATCCATAGAAGTGTAATATTTATGAATTTTAGGTGAATAGCATTTGTACCATTTTTATATAGGTGCATACCCAAAAAAATGCATCTTCGTGCCTTCTGATCAAGTTTTCCCCTATAATTATCATATATATGAAAGAATGAAATACAACCAAATAGCATAATGGTATTGAGATAATGGTTCTTATTTTCAAATAAAATTGGAGAAACAATTTAATGGTGTTGAATAATTGAGAAAGAGTATACATTTTATTTACCAAATAGCATGCAGTACTCAAAATAGCATCCCCCAAAAGATATTTTGGTACATTATTTATAAACACGATGGCTTTGGCTACATCAAGTGGCAACGCCATTTTGTTGTAGGGTGATGATACAAGAACTTTGATGTATAATGCAATTTTCTAAAAGGAAATTTCTAATGATAGAGTTAAACTATTATTTTCCATTATCCGTTCAAAGAGCTTTAATGTTTGTATCATATTGATTTTTGATCATTGAATAAAAGTTTTTGAACACTTGTTTAGTCTCGGATATTTCTTTTAATAGGTACACATAACACTGTGTATGATCAAATGTGATAAACCATTTTTGCCATGATATGTTTAATTCGTGAAAGACCCTAAATATCGCTACATATTAGTGTGAATGGTGATGATGCTTGTAAGTTTGTTAAGGAATTTGATGGACGAGTATGTTTGGCCAATCGACAAATTTCAAATTGAAACGAGTCTTTAACATGAAAAAGAGATGGAAACAAATTCTTCAAATATGAAAAACTTAGGTGTCCTAGCCTACAATGCCATAACATATTTTTTTGTTCCCTGGAAAAAGACAAACAACTAACTGTTCGAGCTTGTTTATTCAAGTGGGCTTCCTTCTCAAAGTAATATATATAGCCCCTCAGTTTCTCTAGCATTGCCAATCTTCTTCGCCGAATCAAGTCCTAAAACGCACACATACATTCACAAAAGTGAGCACTATAATTTAAATCTCTAGTTAGTTTACTAATAGAAAGAAGATTACAAGATAAATTAGGAACATATAAAACTGAGTGTAGTTCAATATTAGGACTAATCTTGATGTTCCAATTCTGGCCACTATGAAAAGTGAGCCATCTGAAATTTTGACTTGAAATTTTTTGAACTAAGTGAATATGAGGAAAACAAGTTTTCGCAGCCTGGCATATGATCTGTGGCTACTAAGTCGATCACCTGTGGATACGACTACCGAGTGTTGACAAATAATTAGCTTTTTGTGCCAAGGAAGCTGCGTTATTTGTCTGTGATGTTTAAGTAGCTTACAAAGCTGCTCCAGTTTCTCTTTACTAATGGATATTTGAGTATTTCCTCCAGGATCGTTCTTCTTTGGGCTAGGATTCAAGTTTGAACTTTTAGATATAATCTAGAACCGAGTAAATTCATAATTTCCAACCCTTTGTCCTTTCAATTAGGTGTTTTACCGTGTAATTTCCAGCAACATTTCTTCATGTGATTGGCCTTTTTACAGTGATCACACAAAACATTGTTCCTCCTAGGATGTCAAAATGATTCTTCACCACGAACTACGAAGGCAGAATCCTCAGAAAATAATGGTTTTGGAATGCCCATCATAATGATTGGGAGTGGTTTCATGCCCAAAATTCGACCACGCAACTCATCAAGTTTAGAATTTAATCTAGCCAAAAAGTCATAAACTGGTTCCTTCTCTATTTGTCCTACACTTCTCGGCATCATCAAGGCATAACCAATCAATATGCATAAAGAGATCAATCTCTTTCCACAACCGGCTTAAAGTAGTGTAGTAGTCAGTAACATCTTGCTCTCTTTATTTTAACCCACGAGCCTTATTACGAAGTGAAAATAACTAAGCAGAATTTTCCAGATCTGAGAATGCCAAGTTTAGTGCATCCCACATCTCTTTTGTCGTGGAATAATACAGGTAGGCCTCCTTAATATTCTCCTCCATTAAGTTCACAATCCAAGCCATAACTATTGAGTTTTGAGCATCCCATATTGAATACAATGGATATCCAATTTCTAACCTTGTTGTCAATCTATCCACATGACTGAGTCTTCCTCATCCTCTTATCACCATCAAGGCTGAACGAGACCATTGAAGAAAATTTTGACCATTTAGTTTTGTAGTTGCTATATGAAAGAAACTATTTTCAGAGAAATTAGCAGTGAGTGAACTTGTAGGGGCTAACTTGGAAGTATGCAAAGACATCTCAGAGATGTTTACCCTACGTTCACCAGCCATGGCTATTGTGGCCATTTTCTCTTCTCTTCTCAATCAAAGCCTGAGCTCTGATACCATGAAACCAGGCAAGAGACAAAAAACAACACTGCTAGAAATATAAAATAAGCTAAAGCAGAACTGAATACAATTCAATATGGGAGAGTATATCAATTTATAGGCATAGGATAAAATCCTTAGCCATTTATTCTAGGAAAAGATAAACTTAATATAAAGGAGATGACCAATGAGATTTATCAAACACATAACCACCTATAATATATATTAAAAAAAAAAATCAAATGCAAGAAATTATCTAATAATTCCTATAAATTAATGTATAAAATTTGTATATATAGGAGATGCAACAAAATTTAAAGACTAGTATCTTTTAGTATGGTCTATTTCATAAATTTTTAATAAAAAAATAATGACTATTTGATTATTATAAATTTTTCTAGTAAAAATTATGTCATTATTTTAATAAAGATGAATTTAAAATGATATCCAAAGTGAAATAAAGCAAAATTTTTAAAATAAAATGAGATGTTACAATTTAATTTTTAAAAAAGTATAAAAATTTTTACTCTGAAAAATTCAAAACTTAATTTTTTTAGATATGAAAAAAACCATACCAAAAATATTATGATTATTAATTTAGTAAGTTTTTTGAATAAATATTACTATTTGAAAATAATGAGAGAATTTTTTCTTTTTGATAATCTTAATATTAAATTTAGAAATATACGACGTTAATTACATAAATGTCATTTGTCATATAGGATTAATTTCGTAATTTTATAATCATTAATTATAATTTTACTGTACGTTAAAAATAATATATATATATATATATATTGTTTTGAGGATCCAGGTCTGATTTATGAGACTCGTGTTTTCTCAATCTGTAAAATAATAAAAGAACCGTTTTCTTCGTTACGTGAGATACCGATAGAGCGTAACAAAATATTTTTGAAACCTGAGAAGGTAACGGGTATTTCAATCAAAGCTGAAAGGGCTGAATGGCAATTTCCCTTCTTTTCACTAGGAGTAGTTGGCTTGTTTGCAATAATGAAACACCTCTTTTTCGAGTGAAAAAAAATAAAAAAATAAAAAGAGAAGGCCACAATTTATTACTTAATAGTTGCCTGAGCACTTAAAGCACTTGATGAATATATTTTTTAAAGTCAGTGGTGTCTAATTTAGAAAGAATATTAACTTATTATAGACCGACAATTTGGCAATTTATTACTTAATAATGAAGCACCTCATCGTCTTCGCCTGCAATTGATTAAGTACAGGCGTCACTGATATTGATCTCTTTCTTTGCAGCAGCGAGAGTCGTCGATATTTTTGAAAGAAATTAGCCAACTTATCTGGAGATGGCAAGTTTTCTTTGATTACTGGAAACTCAAGAAAATTCTGCCTCCATTTGTGCAAGAAAGGATATCTGACAGAGTTGA